>JAQQSY010003844.1:0-12694 GCA_028646535.1 Procyon lotor
ACTGAGATACCACCTTACACCAGTTAGAATGGCCAAAATCAACAGGACAGTCAACAACAAATGTTGGACAGGGTGTGGAGAAAGGGGCACCCTCTTACACTGTTGGTGGGATTGCAAGCTGGTGCAGTCACTTTGGAAAACGGTGTGGAGATTCCTCAAGAAATTAAAAACAGAGCTACCCTATGACCCTGCCATTGCACTACTGCGTTTTTACCCCAAAGAAGCAGATGCATTACAAAGAAGGGCCACATGTACCCCAATGTTCATAGCAGCAATGGCCACAATTGCCAAACTGTGGAAAGAACCAAGCTGCCCTTCAACAGATGAATGGATAAAGAAGATATGGCACATACATACAATGGAATATTATGCCTCCATTAGAAAGGACGAATATCCAACTTTTGTATCAACATGGATGGGACTGGAAGAGATTATGTGGAGTGAAATAAGTCAAGCAGAGAGAACCAATTACCTTATGGTCTCACTTACGTGCTGAGGGTAAAGAAAAACACGGAGGGTATTGTGAGAAGGAGGGGAAATGTAAACGGGGGGAAATTAGAGAGGGAGATGAACCTCATGGTTCTCTCATGAGAACCAGTCTCTCATGAGACTGTGGAGCAACAAACTGAGGGTTTTGGAGGGGAGGAGGTGGGGGTTGGGCGAGCTTGGTAGTGGGTATTGAGGAGGGCACATATTGCATGGAGCACTGGGTGTGGTGCATGAACAATATATCTTGTAACACTGAAAAAATCAAATAAACATATTTGGGGAAAAAAACAAACAAAACAACTACAACAACAGAAAAAAACCCATAAAACCTATGGGACATAGCAAAGGCGGACATAAGGTGGAAATACATAGCCTTCCAAGCCTCCCTCAAAAACATATTAAAGTCCCGAATACACAAACTCTCTTTACATCTTAAAGAATTGGAGAATCAACAACAGATTAAGCCTAACTCATGCACAAGAAGGGAAATAATTAACATTAGAGCAGAGTTCAATGATTTGGAAACCAGAGATACAGTAGAACACATCAACGAATCTAGAAGCTGGTGCTTTGAAAGAATTCACAAGATCAATAAACCACTGGCTAGACTAATCCAAAAGAAAAGAGAAAGAACCCAAATTAATAAAAATTATGAATGAAAGGGGAGAGATCATGACTAACACCAAGGAAATAGAAACAATCATCAAAAATTATTATCAACAGCTATATTCCAATAAGTTAAGCAGCATAGAAGAAATGTATGCAATCCTGGAAACCTATAAACTTCCAAGTCTAAAAGAGGAAGAAATTGACAACCTTAATAGACCAATAACTAGTAACAAGATTGAAGTAGTGACCAAAAACCTCACAAAAAACAAGAGTCTAGGACCTGATGGATTCCCTCGGGAATTCAACCAAGCATTCAAAGAAGAAAAAATACCTATTCTCCAGAAGCTGTTTCAAAAAACAGAAACAGAAGGAAAAGTTTCAGACTCATTCTATGAGGCCAGCATTACCTTGATCCTGAAACAAGGCAAAGACCCTATCAAAAAAGAGAATTTCAGACCAATATCTCTGATGAATATGGATGCCAGGATTTTCAACAAGATCCTAGCTAATAGGATCCAACAGTACATTAAAAGGATTATCCATCACGACCAGGTGGGATTTATCCCTGGGATGCAAGGGTGGTTCAACATTCACAAATTAATCAATGTAATAGAACACTTAAGAGAAGAGACAAGAACATGGTCCTCTCATTTGACAAAATACAGCATCCATTCCTGATTAAAACTCTTCAGAGTATAGGGATAGAGGGAACATTCCTCAACTTAATAAAATCTATCTATGCAAAGCCCATAGCTAATATCATTCTCAATGAGGAAAAGCTGAGAGCCTTCCCACTGAGAGCAGGAACACAACAAGGATGCCCACTCTCACCACTCTTGTTCAACATAGTACTAGAAGTCCTAGCAACAGCAATCACACAACGAAAAAAAAATAAAATGTATTGAAATTGTCAAAGAAGAAGTCAAACTCTCTCTTCACAGATGACATGATACTTTATGTGGAAAACCCAAAGAACTCCACCCTCAAATTACTAGAACTCATACAGCAATTCAGTAATGTGGCAGGATACAAAATCAGTGCACAGAAGTCAGTTGCTTTCTTATACATTAACAATGAAACTGTAAAAAGGGAAATCAGAGAATCAGTTTCATTTACAATAGCACCAAAAACCATAAGATACCTTGGAATAAACCTCACCAAAGAGGTAAAGGATCTATAATCAAGGAACTACAGAACACCCATGAAAGAAATAGAAGATACAAAAAGCTGGAAAAACATTCCATGCTCATGGGTCAGAAGAATAAACATTGTTAAAATGTCTATGCTGCCGAGAGCAATCTATACTTTCAAAATACCATCAAAATACTATTAAAATACCATCGGCATTTTCCAAAGTGCTGGGACAAACAATCCCAAAATGTGTATGGAACCAGAAAAGACCCTGAATTGCTAAGGAAATGTTGAAAAAGAAAAACAAAGCTGGGGGCATCACATTGTCTGATTTCAAGCTTTACTACAAAGCTGTGATCACCAAGACAGCATGGTACTAGCACAAAAACAGACACATAAACCAGTCGAACAGAGTAGAGAGCCCAGATATGGACCCGCAACTCTATGGTCAAATAATCTTCGACAAAGCAGGAATAAATATCCAGTGGGGAAAAAAGTCAGAGTCTTCAATAAATGGCGCTTGGAAAATTGGACAGCTATATATAGAAGAATGAAACTTGACCATTTTCTTACACCAAACACAGAGATAAACTCAAAATTGATAAAAGACCTCAACTTGAGGCAGGAATCTGTCAAAATCCTAGAGGAGAACATAGACAGTAACCTCTTCGACATCAGCCACAGCAACTTCTTTCAGGACATGTCTCCAAAGGCAAAGGAAACAAAAGTGAAAATGAACTTTTGGGACTTCATTAAGATAAAAAGCTTCTGCACAGCAAAGGAAAAAGTCAACAAAACAAACAGGCAACCCGTGGAATGGGAGAAGATATTTGCAAATGACACTAAAGGAAAAGGTCTGATATCTAAGATCTGTAAAGAACTCCTCAAACTCAACATCCAAAAAACAGATAATCATGTCAAAAAGTGGGCAGAAGACATGAACAGACACTTCTCCAAAGAAGACATACAAATGGCTAACAGACATCTGAAAAAATGTTCATCATCATTAGCCATCAGGAAGATTTAAATCAAAACCACATTGAGATACCACCTTACACCAGTTAGAATGGCCAAAATCAACAAGACAGTAAACAAGTGTTGGAGAAGATGTGGAGAAAGGGGAACCCTTTCACACTGTTCATGGGAATGCAAGTTGGTGCAGGCACTTTGGAAAACAGTGTGGAGATTCCTCAAGAAATTAAAAATAGAGAGCTACCCTATGACCGTGCAATTGTACTGCTGGGTATTTACCCCAAAGATACTGATGTAGTACAAAGAAGGGCCATACATACCTCAATGTTCATAGCAGCAATGGCCACAATCGCCAAACTGTGGAAAGAGCCGAGATGCCCTTCAACAGATGAATGGATAAAGAAGATATGGTCCATATATACAATGGAATATTATGCCTCCATCAGAAAGGATGAATATCCAACTTTTGTATCAACTGGAAGAGATTACACTGAGTGAAATAAGTCAAGCAGAGAGAATCAGTTAATATGTGGTTTCACTTACGTGTGGAGCATAAAGAAAAACATGGTGACATTGGGAGAAGAAAAGGAAAGGTGAATGGGGGGAAATCGGAGGGGGAGATGAACCAGGAGACACTGTGGACTCTGAGAAACAAACTCTGGGTTTTGGAGCGGAGGGGGTTAGGGGGTTGGATGAGCCTGGTGGTGGGTATTGAGGAGAGCACGTATTTCATGGAGCATTGGGTGTGGTGCATGAACAATGAATCTTAGAACACTGAAAAAAATAAAATAAAATTTAAGGAAAAAAAAGAATGAAGTCTTGCCATTTGCAACAACATGGATGGAGATAGAGAGTATAATGCTAAGTGAAATCAGCCAGAGAAAGACAAATACTATATGATTCCGTTTTTCCAGGATTTTTTCCAGGATTCCGAATTTTCAGGACACTGAGAAAAAAAAGAAACAAAACAAATGAACAATGGAGAAAAAAGAGACAAACCAAAAAACAGACTCTTAACTATAGAGAAAAACAGATGGTTCCCAGAGGGGAGGTGGGTTTAGGAATGGATGAAATAGATGATGGGTATTAAGGGTACACTTACCTTGATGACCACAGAGTAATATATGGAACAGTTGAACCACTATATTGTACATCTTAAGTGAATATAACACTGTATTTTAACTTCACTGGAATTAAAATTTTAAGAAGTAAAAAGAAACAAAACAAATGAACCAATGAAAAAGAAACAAACCAAAACGAAGTTTTTAACTATAAGGAACAAACAAGTGTTTATCAGTGGGTTAAGAGGGTGGGGAAAGGATGAAATAGGTGAAGAGCATTAAAGAGTGCATTTACCTTGGGGCGCCTGGGTGGCTCAGTCATTAAGCTACTGCCTTGGGCTCAGGTCATGATCCCAGGGTCCGGTCCGGGGATCCAGCCCCGCATCGAGCCCTGCATCGGCTCCCTGCTCGGCAGGAAGCCTGCTTCTCCCGCTACCATGCCCTCTGCTTGTGTTCCCTCTCTCGCTGTGTTTCTCTCTGTCAAATGAATAAAATCTTTAAAAAAAAAAAAGAGTGCATTTACCTTGATGAGCACAGAGTAATATATAGAATTGTTGAATCACTATATTATACACCCGAAACTAATTTAACACTGTATGTTAACTATACTGGGATTAGAGAGACTGTGGACCCCCCCGAAACAAACTGAGGGTTTTGGAGGGGAAAGGAGTGGGGGTTTGGGTGAGCCTGGTGGTGGGTATTGAGGAGGGCACGTATTGCATGGAGCACTAGGTGTGGTGCATGAAAAATGAACCTTGGAACACTGAACAAGTAAAATTAAATTTAAAATAAAATAAATTAAAAAAATAAATGTGACAATGGAAAAAAATAAAGTTAGTCATGGTCATGTGACATTCTCTGACCACTGGGGAAAAAAAAGAAAGAAAAACTTAGGTGTGAATTTTGAGGCCTGATTATAGGCAGTCATAAAGGCTTTACATGACAGACCTCACAAGAGAATCCTGCTTTTCCCAAACCAGATTTGTACAATCAATGAACTAAAATCTCTAAATGGAGTTGTGGTCTTGATCACTTGCCTTGGCAGAGGCCTTCCTAGGGTACCTCAACTGAAGTCTCCTTAGACGGGATAGAGAGGGAAGGAACCCTGAAGACACCTTTTCTTCTCTTTCAATCAGTACTCATTGCACTCTAAGCCCATCCCCTTTCCAGTATTTCTGCGATTCTGTGTCCATAAAACTGCAGGATATTTTCTTTCATGGATCCCTATGCGGTGAAACAATCCTCACTTTTGTGTTCATTCCTCTGACCCTCGTGTGCAAAAATGGAACAGAAAGGAATCATCACTCTCTTCAGTTTAGATATTTGCTTTTTCTTATGGCAGTTAGTGATTTAAGGCTTGAGTGTTAGTTTCATTTTTGGCTTGTTGTCTAAAGCATCTATTCTGGCAGATCAGTTTTCTCTCCAGCTCAACTGAGCTCCTGAAAAATTCGTACAGTGAGCCAGGCAATTTACCACAGTGCCATTCTGGAGAAGCAGAAAGCCTGCAGATCCCATGAGGTACCTTTGGAAAATATTTACAGAATCTGCAGAGCATATCAGAAGGGTGCTAGCAGATAATTTCCAGAGTCTGAGTATCTCATGGGACACATTGTCAGCCATACTTATGGGTCTTGAGGAATGCTAGCAGAAGCCATGTAGCATTCTTAGAAGGTGTTAGCAGATTTTTTTTTTAATATAAATTTTTCAGGGGCGCCTGGGTGGCTCAGTCGTTAAGTGGCTGCCTTCAGCTAGGGTCATGATCCCGGAGTCCTGGGATCGAGCCCCGCATCGGGCTCCTTGCTCGGCAGGAAGCCTGCTTCTCCCGCTCCCACTCCCCCTGCTTGTGTTCCCTCTCTTGCTGCGTTTCTCACTGTCAAATAAATAAAATCTTTAAAAAAATAATAAATTTTTCAGTTCTGGGGGAGATCACTTTAGTCTCTGACTTTCCAGCCTATCTTGCCTGGTTGGTCAGATAAGTGATCACAGGGGGATTTGAAAAAAGCCAGGCAAGCAGTACCGTAGCCACTGTTTAAGGCTCTTCAATAGTGGGGCCAGAGATGGGGGATGGGGGGCTCTCACATACGCTAAGTAACTCCAAATATGTTTCTGGTGCCAGTAAACACCCTGCAGTGAGCAAGTTGTTGAAACTGCAAGAGAAAGAACAGTGTACCCTTCAAGATTGCTTTGTCCAACAGCCCTGAAGAGACCTTAGAAACTCAATTAGATTCCTCCAGACAATCTGGCTAAAGTTAATGAATGGAGAGTAGCACAGTGTGGGGTGCATTACTGTCCACCCCCTCGTTCAGAGTGCCCTCACGGCAGCTGTTGCCGGGATAGCAGAATGCAAACAGCAGCGCCAAAAGCAGCTGCAGCCTTCTGGTTGCTGCCCCCCTTCAGAGAAATCTGGGATCTTCTTGAACGGCCCTACCCAGCATGCTCCCAGGAATCTCAGCCAGGAAACAGCTGTCCTCCCAAACCAGTTGCTTCACCTACTCTCTGCCACCTCTCCCTCTCCAGAAAACTTTTGGCCAAATGCAGAAAGTTGGCCTGTGAATGATGCAGTTCCTATTCCCTCTACTTCTCCCTGTGGGCCTCAGGATAAATCAAAAGGCCCAGCAGCTTTTGTCTAGTTGTCTCAGCTTGCTTCTTTTTCTTTTTTTTTATAATTTTAAAATTTGAGGTATGACCGGGATAAGACATTGTTAGTTTCACGGGCACGACATAATGATTCAATATTTGTATACATTGTGCAATGACCTCCACAATAAGTCTAGTTAATATCCATCATTTTACATAGTTACAAAATTTTTTCCTTGTGATGAGAAATTTTAGGATTTATTTCTTAGCAACTTTAATATATGCAATGCAGTATAGTATTATTAACTATAATCACCATGTACATCTCCATGACTTATTTATTTTATACCTGGAATTTTGTACCTTTGTCTCCCTTCACCCATTCCTTTAACCACCCCTTTACACTTTTACATTGGAAATCTATCCCTGTATCTTTGAGCTTTTTGTTTTGTTTTGTTTTAATTTTGCTTTTGTATTCCATACATAAGTGAGATCATACCATGTCTTTCTCTGATTTATTTCACTTGGCATAATTCCCTTAAGGTCCATCCATGTTGTCACAAATGGCAAGATTTCACTTTTTATGGCTGAATAATATTCCACTGTGTATATATACCACATATTCTTTATCCATTTGCCCATTCCTGGACACTCAGGTTATTTCCATTTCTTGGCTGTTTGAAATTTGGGAGTGTGATGCCTCCAGCTTTGTTCTTCTTTATCAAGATTACATTGTGTATCCAGGGTTTTTTGTTATTGTATACAAATTTTAGGATTGCTTCTTCTACTTCTGTGACAAATGCTTTTGGATTTTAATAGGGATTTCACTGAACTTGTAAATACCTTTGTGTAATCTGAACATTTTAACAATATTTATTCTTGCAATCCATGAGCACAGAATATCTTTCCATCTATTTGTGTCACCTCCTATTTCTTTTATCAATTTCTAATAGTGTACACTGTATAGGTCTTTTACCTCCTTGGTTAAATTCATTCCTAGGTATTTTGTTCTTTTTGATGTAATTATAAATTTAATTGTTTTCTTAATTTCTCTTTCTGATATTTCATTATTAGTGTATAAAAATGCAACAGATTTTTGTATATTGATTTTGTATCTTGCAACTTTATTAAATTCTTTTATTATTTCTTTTTTAAAAATATTTTATTTATTTATTTGACAGAGAGAGAGATTACAAGTAGGCAGAGAGGCAGGCAGAGAAAGGGGGAAGCAGGCTCCCTGCTGAGCAGAGAGCCCGATGCGGGGCTCGATCCTAGGACCCTGAGATCATGACCTGAGCCGAAGGCAGAGGCTTTAACCCACTGAGCCACCCAGGTGCCCCTCTTTTATTATTTCTAACAGTTTTTTGATAGAGTCTTTAGGATTTCTATATATATTATGTCACTAGCAAATGGTGACAGCTTTACTTCTTTCTAATTTAGATGGCTTTTATTTCTTTTTCTTGCCACTTTCTCTTGTTAGGACTTCCAATACTATGTTAAATAAAAGTGGCCAGAATGGACATCCTTGTCTTGCTCCTGATCTTAGAGGAAGAGCTTTCTTCATTTTTCACCACTGAATATGCTGAAGCTGTGGGTTTTTCATGTATGGTTTTTATTGTGTTAAGGTGCATTCTGTGTATATCCACTTTGCTGAGAGTTTTTGCATTATTATATGTTGGATTTTGTCAAATGTTTTTTCTGGATATGTTGAGATGATCATGTGATTTTTGTCCCTTATTTTATTAATGTGGTATATAATGTTGGTTTATTTGTGGATGTTAAACCATCCTTGCATCCTTGGAATTCTGCATGATCATGGTGTATTAATCCTTTTATTGTATTCTTAACATTGAGAGTCAATAAAGGTCTATGCACGGTACTTAAACTCTTCAAAGTTCTGTTCCAAGTATGTGAGGAGAGGGGACCCATATCCCTAGTCACTGGTCCATATTCCAGGCTCCAGCCTCTTCCTCATTTCTACTCAATCTGAGCTCCATTCCTAATCACAAGAGACCTCACTTGCATATATGCAAATACTGAAGCCCACTTTTCTTTTTGTTTTTTAAAGATTTTATTTATTTATTTGACAGAGAGAGAGAGAGAGAGATCACAAGTAGACAGAGAGGCAGGCAGAGAGAATGGGTAAAGCAGGCTCCCTGCTGAGCAGAGAGCCCGATGCAGGGCTCGATCCCAGGACCCTGAGATCATGACCTGAACCAAAGGCAGAGGCTTTAATCCACTGAGCCACTCAGGCGCCCTGAAGCCCACTTTTCTACTATTCCCTGAATACAGCCACTAACTTTTGGCCATCCCCAAGTCCTGGAAATAGAACACTGGCAGTGCCACTTAACCCTCAGAAGCACAGATCCAGTGAAAAGGAACATGTAGAGTTCTTGGTACTTGAGGATTTGGACCACTTGGGCAGGGAATTTAGGGCCCCAGACACATGTAATATAGGTGGGGGAAAGCAGTTTGAGTTCTGAGTGTGCATATACCCCTGATCCCACATACAGAATCCCTAGCTGTTTGCAGGTAGGTAAGACCGGAAGAGGGTGGGAGTGGAGCCTCTAAACTGTAGGGTGTATGAGAAGCCCCTCTATTCTGGGTCTCAGAGCATTATTATGATCAACAACTAGTTCAGCACATATACTGTGATAGCCAGCCTCCAAGAGGACCCCAATTATCCCTGCCTCCTAGTGTCATGTCCTAGTGTGTTACCCTAACTTATGTAATAGAGATGACTTACATGACTAACCATTTTATCATGCAGCAATAGAAAACTAAAACAGATGTTGGCACCTATAGTAGGATACTGCAGTATAAAAACCTAAATTGTGGGATTGTCTCTGAAAATGGCCAGAAAGTGGAAGCTGGAAGGACTTTGAGAAGAAAATTGGTGTTCGTCAAAGATGCTTTGAAGAGATTGTTACCAGAAGGCTTATGGCCATGGTGGAGGCTGCCCATGAGACCCTAAAGGAAAGTGAGTAAAACATTAGTGGAAACTAGAGGAAAGTGGAATGGCTGGATGGCTCAGTTGGTTAAGCAGCTGCCTTCAGCTCAGGTCATGATCCCAGGGTTCTAGGATCGAGTCCCGCATCAGGCTCCTTGCTTGGCGGGAAGCCTGCTTCACCCTCTGCCTCTGCCTGCCTCTCTGCCTGCTCGTGTTCTCTCTCTCTCTCTCTGATAAATAAATAAATAAATAAATAAATAAATAAATAAATAAATAAATAAATAGATAGATAGATAGATAGATAGATAGATAAATAAATATCTCTTAAAAAAAAAAAAGAAAGAAACTAGAGGAAAGAATCCCTCATTATATAGTTCAGTGGTGTGGGAATAAGAAAATGTACCTAACTGCGTGATACAACCAAGGAGATTTCCTAGAGTGTTGAAGGTGCTGCCTTTCTTTTTGCTGTTTATAACAGAATATGAGATGAGAAAGTTCACAGATGGACTTTAGCTTAAACAAAAGAGAGACAGAACTTGATGCTTTGAACATCCCCAGCCTTTCTAACATGGCAAATGATTGTAAAGTTAAGAAAAACCTTCCAGGCAAAGGCCAAATCCAGAACCCTTCCAAGAACCACATCTATGTGCCCACCACCCACCTAAGAAACGTAACATTACAAATTCAACTGAAGCACACTGTGTACTTTAAATGGGTTGATGTCCATGTCTAATGGACATCAAAATGTCAAAATGTCCAATTCTAAATCTCTGGTATGTGTAAATGTGACCTTATTTGGAAATAGTCTTTGTAGTTGTCATTAATTAGGGATCTTGAAATGGAGTCAGATCTAGGGTAGACCCTAAATGTATTAAATAGTGTCCTTATAAGAGAAAGCAGAAGGAGATTTGTGCCACGTAGGCACAGGGAAGAAAGCCATGTGAAGAAAGAATCAGAAATTGTAGTTATTGTGTCAATAGCCAAGGAATTCAAGGAGACACCAGGAGGTGAAAGAGGCAAAGAAGATTCTCCCCTAGAGCTTTGGAGAGAGCATGGCCCTACTGGCACATTGATTTCAGACTTCTGGCCTACAGAACTGTGAGACATTAAATTTTATATTGTTTTAAGATAGCTACTTTGTGGAAATTTGTTATGGCAGCCATAGGAAACCAAAAGTAACCCTTCCCAATTGAATTCTGCTCTCTGCCTCTTCACAAGACATAACCACTATCTTAAATAAGAAGTCTTATCATTTTCATCATGCCTTTCTGCATGCTTCATGTGCATGTATTCTTCCATGCATACATTTTAGTGCATATATGTGGATCTATAATCACCATGTGATCGTATTGTTAAAATTTCATATGCATTGTATCATAACATTTCTATTCCAATGGAACTAGTTTCTTTCCTCATCCATTTTTTTAACTGCCACCACCCAATCTTTGCCCCTCTAGGAGGTCTTTCTGTGTCTCAGGTCTCTAAGAATTCTAGTCTTTTCTGCAATCCAGCCTTTGCTCTTCCATTCAGTTTACTCAAAACAGTCCTAAGTCATTGAATTAATGATGGTATTACCATAGAAGCTCAGTTCCTTATGACATTCCCACCCCATCATATCTCTAAACTAGTGGTGCTTAAATCTTAGTGTGCCAAAGGACATGTAAAACTCTGATTCCTGATCCACCTTCAGAATTTCTGATACAGGAGATCTGGAGTGGGGCTTGAGAATTTGCATTTCTAAATTCCCAGTTGATGCATATGCTGCTGGCCCATGGAAGCCAAGGAGCACCATCTGTCTCCAGATAAGCTATGCCATACATAAGTTTCTTCCAATTAAATGCAATAGAGGTTAGACCCTTTCTCCTTACATAATTTGTTCATAACTTGGTATTTTAATTAATTTTAATTAATTTGAGACTGCAATAAAAAAACGTAAAACATGAAAGTGATCTCTTTCAATCACAGTGAGGTGGGCCAAAACAAAGAAACAAAAAGATACAATTATAAATTTGTAACAGTAACTAAAAACACTGCAACGTACTAATTTCAAGAAAACTTTTATTTTTAACCTGCACAAATGCTGTCAAATTTATCTGAGAAAAGTAAAAGTCAGATGTCACTGGATATCAGTTTTCTGATATGATGAAAATCTACAACAAAACCAGGGTTAAAATTCATTTGGGCTATTGAAAAGCAGAAAATCTCAAATCCATGCAGAACAAAATCATTGTTTCTTCCTCCATTGTGTATTTCTCTGTACATCTAACAACTGTAGAATGAAATAAGAGACAATTAACAATTGTAAACTAATAACATGCAACAGTGATTTTCAAAATTGAAGAAAACAGCCAATCTATGTTACTATTAACAGCAGCAATCAACACTTATCCTCTTGTAACATACATGTTTGATAGGTCTTTACTCATCTGATGATACCAACCTCATCTCCGCTTGTAAAACACCAAAAACATCTGATTTGGACTAGTTATGTTTTGTTTTAGAGACACAGTTAATAAGTCGTTCACCTTAAAAGCTTATACCCTATCAATCATATTTGTAACCACACAGGGCTTCCATTTCCATGTTGGAAAAAGTGAATAGAGGAACAACAGAAAAAAAGAAAAGAAAAATAGGAAAGTGCATTTGCATATTAGATTGAGTGAATTATCAATCAAGTGATAAACAATAATCTCAGCATGGCTGTTGTTTTTTTTCTTTTCACTGTCCCCTGTAATATAAACATTTACAACTAAACAGATGGTTAGGCATCGATCATTAAATGATTAATAAATAAAATTCTAAGTAGAATTCTTATGATAGCTGTGTTAGTCACATTCTCAAAGGAATTGTCTTCTACTTAGTTAGCATAAGAGACCATATTTCTGTGGCTATGTGACGAAAGCCC
>JAQQSY010003845.1:0-12694 GCA_028646535.1 Procyon lotor
GATGCTCCTGCACAGGGAGGGATGAGGCGCTGCTTCTGCGCGGGGAGGGGTGAGGCCCGGCTGGCGCGCACACGCAGGAATGACTGAGGCCATCGGACTGCCTGGGGCACCGCCAGCACCTCCCGCTGGCTGACCCGCTCCGGGGACCCAAAAGGCCATCGTCCAGCACCAGCCCACCCCCTGCTCCCCACAAAGGGAGGGGGATCCTGTCTTGGGCCCAGCAATCCCCTCCGCCTGAGAGAACTGAGCGAGGCAGGAGAGGGTCCACGCTGGGCAGCTGGGGCTGCTGCCCCTGGAGGTGCCGAGGAGTCCCCGGACTTGGCGGACTTGGCGAGAGCACGTTCTAAGGTGAGATTTAATAAGAGGACTGGGGAGAATAAATTCTATTACACAATTTTATTTCACAGCCTCCCCTGAGTTGAATAGCAATTGCCGTTGCAGGGCTCGGGGTATAAATAGAAGAGATTTCAGGGCTGGGAGGCCTGGGGACTGCCTCGCCGCCCCCTCATTTTGCGGGTGGGAAACGCCAGCATTTTCTCCTTTGTCGCCCGAGGGGCCTCGGAGGGAGGCAGGGCAGGAGTGCCGTGCCCTTAAGACCAGCAGCCGCGGGCCCGCTGGGGTGCTGCCGGCCCCCCAGGAGGCCCCCCACTACAGAACGCACCATGCAAAAGCCCCCTCCCCTCCCCTGCCCCCCGCTTCCGCACGCACTGAGTTGCTAGGCCCCGCCCGGCAAGGGGAGGGAGAGAGAGAGAGGCCAGCCCTGGTCTCAGGAGCTCACTGCGGAGGAAGAAAATGACACGCCATCCTGTCCTCGCTGTTACATGCTGGTGGAGGGGCACAGAGCCACGGAGGCTCTGGAAGGGAGCACCCCAACCTTCCTAGCAGCACTGGGGGGACCTCTCACACGTGAGGGGCCTGGGGATAGAGGGACGTCAGCAGATGCACAGTCAAGCCAGGACCCTGGGCAGCAAAGACAGGTCCCTGTCAGCAGAGCAAGAGGGGTCACGGACGACCTTGTTACCCTGCCTGGAGCCCCAGGAAGGGGTACGAGGAGGGCAGAGGCGTGACGAGGTGGGAATTTGGAAGGACAGGGCAGGGTGCCAAGGGGAGGACGGATGGGAGGGGCTGAGAGGCCAGAGCTGGGCAGCCCCCTGAACCAGGTGTGAGCCATGCCCCCGGACCCCTGAATGGCTCCGCTCTGGGATCCCCCGGGGCATTCTCAGGCCTTCTGTGGGTTCCCCCAGTTTTCCACCCCACCCAGTCCAAGACCTGGGTTTGACTGAGCGGGCTCTGGTCCCCACCCCCCAACACACATGCACCATATTCTTCTGTTGCAAATAAATTATTTCAAATCAGCGGGCCGTTGGATGAGCAGAGACATCGGTGTCATTCGGAAACAGCCTCAAACTCCAGCTGTTAGAGCAATAAAATCAGAAACAGCCCATGTTCTATTGGAAATTTACTTTCTGCAAAATCCTTTTGAGGTGGTTGCTTTATTTCTTTGCTAATCTATGCAATTCCTCCCCCTCTTTGCCGAAGCTTGGAGTGGCAGCCTGCCCCCAGGATGCACCCCGGCTGGGGGCTGGGGGCTGGGGCCTAGGGCCAGAGCAGGGGTGCGCATGCTGCTCCTGGGGTCCAGGCTCTTCTTGGCACTCCTTGTTTGCTTCCCAGGAGCCCCTCCCCCTCCTGGCCCACTCCTGCTCCTCGAGGTGAGCACTGGGGGCCTGGAAGCCGAGCCTCAGCTCTGGCTCTGCTCATGACCTTGGGCAGGTCACCACCGTGAGTTCAGGAGCCTCTTCGGTCAAGGGCAGGCTCGCCGATGCTCAGCTCCCGCAGCGAACCAGACCCAGCTCTGGACTCCGTAGCCCCGTGTCCAGGCCTGCGATGGCCTCTCCTTCCCAAGCGTCTGGCTCCCGTGTCCCCAGCGAGGCTGCTCTTTCCTTGAGAGCTGTTGCCCTCCCGACCCCCCCCCCCCGCCTGGCATCACCACCAGCACACTCCCCACTCCCCCGGGCCGCACCAGCCATGACCCCTGATGGAGCCCCCCCGGCCCCCAGGCCACAACAGCAGGAACCACGGCTTCTCCCTCTCCTGGGCTGGGACTCAGACTCAGCGGGTGGGCTGGGGTCCCGGAGGCCCCGTGGAAACCACATCTTGTTTCCCCAGGAGAGGCTGGAGGAATGGACGGCGGTTTTCTTGGGGGGGATGTGGGGAGGAGAGAGACGCACCAGAGCCCCTTGCCTCCGGAGCGGAGGCTGATCGGTCACTGTTTCCCTTCTCAAGGCTCCCACAGGAGACAAACGGGGCTGGTTCTTGCTTTTCAGCACCTGTGAGGGACTCGTGCAGAGCAAGGAGACAGGAAGGAGGTGACAGCTTGGGAGGGAGCCCCCCCAGACCAGGGGCTCCCAGCGAGCTGCGGCTTGCTTGGCCCTCAGCCCCGCGGGTTGGAGGTGCGTAGGTCTGAGGCCACAGCTGAGGCTGTTCTTGAGGGGAGTGTGGTCTGTGCTGTAGGAGACTGGTCCTCAAGCTGTTTTGCACGGTGTGACTGGCTGTCAGCGGGGGCAGGGAGGCTGCTCCAGCCCCTGAGATGCCCCTCCTCCCATCCCTCCCTCCTCCCCTGAAGGGATGCGGGCAGAGCACACTCTGTTGTTGAAAATGTTCTGTAGATGCTTCCAGGTCCTTCCCAGGTGGGGGGGTGGAGGGGGCTTCCCCACGTCTCAAGTTGCCCCTTCTCCTGGGGGGACTCCTGGGTCCCTGCCTGACTCCCACAGGCACTTTACCCTCCCCGCCTGTCAGTTTGCAGCAAACACAATAATGCAATGCAAACACAATAGACGGCATGGGCCTCATTGGGTCACGATATGGCGCAGAGGAAGGGACTTTGCAGATGCCATGAAGGCCCCTAATCGTTGGACTTTGAGTTGAGCAGAAGGGAGAGTGTCTAGGTGGGCCAGACCTAATCAGAAGAGCCCCCTACAAGGGCTTAGGCATTCCCTGAGCTCAGAGACGGCAAGCCACGGAGGCTCTCCTGCTGAGCCTGAGTCCCACCCCTTCGAGGAAATGAAGTCTCCAACAGTCACACTGCCTGGGAGAGGCCCCCGAGCCCCAGATGAGACAGGGACCCAGGGACCCAAGCCAACACACGGACCGCGGCCTGGGGAGGCTGGAGCAGAGGGCCAGGTAGGCCACGCCCAGACTCCTGACCCATGAAATGATGGAGGATACGCCTGTGTGGTTTGAAGCTTCTCCGTCATGCAACACGCAGAGTGACACGGCCTCCCTGCCAGGCACGAGGCTAGACCAGATTCCCCGCCCCCGGGGAGTTTGCCGCAGCCTGGACTGTGTGGGGTGGGGGAGGGTGTGTGGCCACTACCAGGACTCGCCAGCTGGCCCAGGCCTGACCCCAGCCCTCCCCACCTCGGAGCCCCTGCCCCAGGTGGCCCTCCCCCTGCACATTCCAGGCCCCCGGGCGGGCGGCCTTTGTCTCAGCTCTGTCCTCTGCCCAAGCCCCATCCCCTCCCCATGCACCACCACCTCAGTCGGATGCCCTGTTTCCTATCTCTCAGGATGCCTTTCGGGTCCTTCCAGAAGCCCCTGGCATTCACTGACATAAGCCCTCCGAGGGGCTCTGACGGCGGCCAGACCTCTTCTCACGCTGAGTCCAGAAGCCCAGACAGAGACGGCCGGGGGCGCAGGGACCCCGCAGGGAGGGAAAGCAGCCGAGGCAGACAAGGCCAGATTCGGCCCCGGGCCCAGCACCGCCTGACCCCGAGGGGGAAAACGCGTCTTTCCAGAAGGCGGCCCGACCCCGTCCCGTTTGCCACCATCGCTTTGCAGGACTTGTGCTCTGGGGGTGGGCGGGGGCGCCATGTGGTTGAAATGTGACTCTCCCCTGCCCTGGGTTCAAATCCCGCTGCCGACTCACCTCAGGCGCTCCAGCTTCTCACGGCAGAACCAGGGATAAGACGCTTTCCCGGGCAGCTGGCCGTGAGGACCGGGAGGATTCGTCTCAGCCGTGTCCCTGTGTGGATGAGACATGACAAGGCCGTGCAGCCAAGGGGATTCGAGGTGCCCGGAGCAGGCGGCTTTCTGTGTTCCTGCACCAGGGGCCCAGACGAAGCTCGGGGGCTCAGGCCCCCCCGGGCACAAATCCCCCATACATCACCTTGTTATGATCTGTCTACTTCATGAATATCAGAAGCCCGCATCTCAGAATGGTGATTTCCATGCTCACGTCTCAAAAGATCCCCCTCGGGCCAACCCCGGCCTCTATGAAGCAGATCTGCTCATTGGAGAAGGTTTCACCGGAGGCTAAAAGATATCCTCCCAGGGAGAGAGCATCAGCCCAGAGTGGAGCGGGGACAAAGCTCGGGGAGACGGGACACAGCCCCTGCCCCAACCAGCAATGAGCCAGGTCCCCGCGGTTGCCGCAGGAGTCTGGCTTCCCAGAGGCAACAGGCCGTGTATGTGCAAAGCTTTCCAGTGACCCGCAGCCTCCAGGTGACACGGATTCCTCCAGAAACTAGTACGCACCTGGGCGGCCCCAGACTTCTCGAGGTGATTCCAGGTCCTTGTCACCTGTAGAGTGCTCCCGGTGGCCCCTGGATTCATCAGACAGCTTGCAGACCGCTCAGGGGTCCCCAGAGGCTGAGCAGCAAGTGAAGAGATGTGGACACATTGAGGGTGACCAGCACGGGCCACCCAAACACCCGCTCAGAGAGCATGAAGGACAAGGGACACGACTGATAATTAAGCTGAAACCAATGGTAGAAAAAGGGGACCTCTGATGACCCTCCAGATGGAGAAGACAAGCTGCTATGTCGTTAATGTCATGTCTGTGCTCCCAGGCCGGAACCCGGGGAAACGACGGCTCTTGCACAAATATTTATCGAATTTATAATAAGCACATCTGATTCGGCGCACAGGCCCTTTGCACATGCCTGATGTCTTCTCCCTGGTGTCCCGAGGGGCAGACAGCTCTGTGTGCATGTGGATTTATCAGGCACATCCACACCGAGCAGCCGCCCCCTCTCAAGTGGAGGGCACCCCTGGGCCGGTGGGGGTGAAAATGCAAAGCAGCCAGTGAGCCCGACTCTACCTCTGTTGTCATTTATCACTCACAACTAACGATCCTGGAGTAATCCCAGGTCATCCGCTAACAACCAACCACAAATCATTTCTCCTGGGGCTAGCCAGCCTCTTGCAAAACATTCTTATAAAAAGTGCTACCATCGGGGCACCTGGTGACTCAGTCACTGAGTGTCTGCCTTCGGCTCAGGTCATGATCCCAGGGTCCTGGGATCGAGCCCCGCGTCGGGCTCCCTGTTCGGCGGGAAGCCTGCTTCTCCCTCTCCCGATCACCCTGCTTGCGTTCCCCCTCTCGCTATAGCTCTCTCTCTCTGTTAAATAGATAAATAAAACTTTTAAAAAATAGTAATAATAAAAATGTAAACATAAAAATAAAAGTGCTTCCATCAGGTATGGGGAAATGTGGAAAGTAATAGAGTAACATAAAGGAGGCTTTGCCGATAACGCCCACACCCGGGGACAAACACCACTGGCCCTGGGGGGCATTATTTTTAGATATGCTTATTTTCATAGACTTTTTTAATATGGACGTGAAATGCTTTTCACATTGTTGGAATCATATCATATTACATTACCTGTTGGGATCTTGCTTTCTGCTCCCTGCAAGCATTCTCTGCACACACTCTTAGCGAACATTATTTTTAATGACTGTAATATCCTTTCAACTGGATAAACCACAGTTTACTTAAACATTCCCCGGGTTCAAACCCTTCGGTTGTTTCTAATTATTTTGCTAAAAATATATATTTTTCTATTTAGAATTGCTTCTTCGGGACGGCATCCTAGAAATTAAACTGTGGGTGGAAGGAAGGATTTTTAGGCGTGTGCTGAGCGTCGCCAATCGCCCGTCCTCGGGGCCGCCGGGCTGCGCCCCCCAAGGCTGTGATCGCGTGGCAGTCAACCCCATGGAGCACTCCGGACATTACTATGTGCTAATGTCTGTCCCCTTATTAACAAGAAGGAGTACTTTGTGTTAATGCATGTTTCCTTTATTACTAGTGAGGGAGGGTTTTTTCCCCCCATGTTTCTTTTCCTAATTATATTCAGGTTTCCTGTGAATTGGGTAACGGAGTACGTTGGCCAATAATCTGTTTGCGGACGTGCGCGATACTCACCACTTCTTATAAACTCTTTACTCACGGAAGACATTAACCGTCAGGATGCTGTGTGCGCTGGGAGTATTTTTCCATGTTCCAGCTGATTTTTCCGGTGGCCTTTTGTGTGTTTGCTCGATGCAGAAATGTCCCGTTTTTATGTGGACTCAAGCTTTCATTTCTCTGGGTGAATCTGTCCATCGTTTCTAATCCTACGATGTTCTCCCTTGTCCGTTTCGTGGAGCATTCTGTTCTATCTGGCTCTGGAGTTTGTGATCTCAGACCCGGGGGCCCCGTGGGGGCGCAGGCCCAGGCAGGGAGCCAACGGTGTGCCATGACTCCCTGGGAAGGGGCCGGGTCCGTGCCCCAGGCCAGGCTGGGGGCGAGGAGGCAGTGGGAGCAGCGAGACGCTGGGCCAGCCTCCACAAGTGTTCATGTCCCCCTCGCACGGTTCCCGGTGTTTATTGTGGTAAAATACACACGACATGAAATTTTCCTCCACTACCCTCTGCACGGTCCAGTGCTGTTCGGTATGGTCCTACCCCACCATTCAGCTCCGGAATGCTCTCCGTCCAGCAAAGCCTGCACCCTACGCCCGTCGAGCCCAGGTCCACCGTTAAATGCAGCCGCCCGCCCCTTCCATGGCCCTAGCACCCACTCTTCTTCCTGTCTGCATGATGTCCACGGTCTGGGCTCGGGCGTGGGATCCTGCAGCGACTGTCCTTCTGTGCCGGGCTCATTGCACTGAGCACCTCCCTCCGGGTTCATCCATGCGGTAGTGGGGCCCAGGACGTCCTTCCTCTTTGAGGCTGGGTAACTGTCCATTGTCTGGACGGACCACATTTTGCTTATCGAGCCATCTGTCTGTCTGTCCATGCACACAGGGGTGCTTCCGTGTCCCCATTGTATTATTGACTAGTTTTTTCCCTGAATGGCCTTTCTTCATAAGTCATCATCTGCGTATGTTATCAGTTGTCTCAAGCAATGTCAGTCTCCCCCCAGGGAACACGTGGCAGTTTTTGGTTGGAGGGAGGGGGGAGGATGCTACTGGCATCTGGTGTGCGGGGGCCAGGGATGCTGTGAACATCCCACAACTCATCCCTGTGAGTTATCACCCCCCACAAAGAATCATCCAGCCCAAAATATTAATAGTGTCAGAGTTAAGAAATCCTGCTTTAAATTAAAGATGAGCTTCCTTAGATAAGCTGGCTAAAACGATCCAACATGGATGTGTCAGGGACACCTGGTTGTCCTACGATGCCCATGCTCCCCTCTCTGCAATGGAACATTTAGGTGGGCACACACAATCAGAAGAAGACTCCTACCCCCACTTCCCTCACAGCTAAAGACGAGTGACTAAAGCTCTGGACAATGAGATGTCAACAGAAGATGTCAATGACAATGAGATGTCAGCAGGCGGTTTCTGGGGCCCCCCCTCTTTAAATGTCAGCCACCTCTCACCACTAGCCTCTCCCTCCTGTACCCTGGAATGCAGGTGTGACGATTGGAGCTGCAGCATCCTTTTTGCACCATGAAGAGGCTCTAGGGATGGAGGCCTTGGTTGGTGGACCACCAAACCGAAAGGAGATCTGAGGGACGAAAGTTCTTTGAGATCGTAGAATGAAGCTGTGTTGTCAGTCCCGAGGAGTCTGCCTCCAGGCTTCACAGAAAAGGCAGAAATAAGCTTCTTTCTGATTTAGGCCACTGCTATTTTGAGTCCCTATGACTTACCACTGAAGGCAGCTGCAAGTGGTGAAGTAAGAAATGTTTGTGAAGCTTCCTTATAAAATTCCAATGTGAAGTTGGAAAGATTAAATAGAATAAAATGTGCAAATTGCTTAGCTTATCGCTTGGTACACAGCAAGCACCTAATAGTTCAATGTCACTGGCTGAGCGCCTATGAGCATTATCATGTGACAGGCACCATGCCACCGGCTTATACCCAGTGTCTTAATCCTCCCAGCAACTCCCAAGGGAGGTGTATTATAGTCCCCGTTAGGGCTGAGATGATGGAACTTTGGGGCTGACCCAAAGCAAGCTGAGGTCACAGGCTGGGCAGAGCAGGGCCCCGCTCCCTGAGTGTGTCCACTCCACCTCACTGGAAACCCCGACTCTGTATTTCAGAAGCATTTTGCACCCAGCAACTATGAATGAAACTTCCTTTGCCTGATGATCTTGGTTTATCCTAACCCTGGGAGCTTTTCTTCAAAGCTCACTGAGGCTGCTTCAGCTCCAACCATCACCTGTAAATCCCACAATGCATCTCCAAGCCCAACAAGTACTTGTTGTGACCTTTCAGCTGCCCTGGGGAACCTGTGGCACAGAGCAGCTGAGTGACCCATGCAGCATCACACAGCAAGGTACAGAGCTGGGACTCAAAGCCAAGTGGACTTAATATCAAAGTCTGGGCATTCAGCCACCAGGCCAAACCACTTCCCGAAGAACACCATGGATAAAAACAGGACACAGGGGCCCCAATGTCACTAAGTAGAGGGATTTATCAATTGCCATGGGCTGACTCCCTCCTGTAGGTAAGGAGACTAAGGCTCAGAGAGGTCAGGAGGTCCACGAAAGGTCGCTCAGTGAGGCCGTGTGGGTCAGATGGAAAAGCAGATCCGTGCGACACTGGGCGCCGTTCTCCTGATCCTCCAGGCTCCTCCCATGGCATGTGGCCACCGACGACTCCTCGTCCCCGCATTGGCCCCCCACATCTCTTTAGCCTGGAACCCCACTCTGATCAACAAGAGGCTCTGAGGCCTCGCTGATGGGGCCGAGGCACAGGCTCATTTTCCCCTCTCCCACAGGCCCCTTCCCTGGTCATGTCCCTCGAGCGCCTCATGGTGCACACTCAGGTGCCATGAGCTGGATGGTGTCTCTGAGCCTCTTGGGGAATGCTCCGTGTGCAGCAAGCCCTCAGCGACAGCTGTGAGTGATGAGAAAGTAAACACGTTTCTTGTTAATGGGGAGAGAGCCAGCGTGTTTGATCTCCAGGAAGAGAGAGAAGGCTTGGAGCTGAGATGAGCATGGAGGGCTTCCTGGAGAAGGTGAGGTTTTCGGCTCTCCCACCTGCCAAGGGGAAGAGGACTCTGGACAGGAAGCCAAGAGGCTCTGAGTCCTGATTCGGGGATCCTGGCTTCCTTGGAGGCAATGACTCCCTGGTCCGGGGCCATGGGGGCGAGAGCCGGGGAAGGTGGGTTCCCTCACTCCTGCACGTGCTGCCGGCTCGTCTGGGTAGTTAGGAGCTAAAGAGGGTGTAAAGGTGACTTACGAGCTGAAATCAGGTGTTAGGACATAAACACGCCAAGGCCCGTGATTGATTTGACTGGGTAAATAGCTTTTATAATTGGTATGTTTTTTATTAAATTGTAAAGGCTGTATGTCCCCATCCGCGGGAATCGGGAGCACATTCAGATGGCATATCTGTGCAGTACGGCCTTGCCTGGTCTCCTGCTGGCAGAGGCCCAGGACCAGAAAATGTGTCTCGGAAGGTCAGTCCCCTGGACATTGAAGGCCCGAGGAGGAGAAGGTCCGTTCCAGGAATCAAAGTGACCGTCCCTTAGCTCCCCAGGGAGAGAAGTCCTGAGGTTTAGAGAGGAGCCAGAGAAAGCAGCTGGGAGAATGGGCTTGTTTTCTGCTTCCCCACTGGACACGAGTCAGACCTGCAGGCACAGAGCAGGCCCTGGTGGGCACCATCTCTGCCCCAACAATGCCCATCCAGGGTGGGGACTGGGCGAGACTACAAGGGATCAGAGAGGCTGACAGCCAGGGACTCTGGGAACAGCAGGGCTCCTCTGGCCCGTGAGCCACCCCAGGCCTGGCCCCACCAGTGGATACTCATCAGGAACAGTCTGTCCTGAGCCCAGGAGTGTGCTGGCTGCGAGAGGTGGGGGGGAGCACCTGGAGGTATAGACACCTGGGTGGGGGAGGGGAGAGTGGAACACAGAGTGCAGCTCAGGAGGCAGACTGCATCCAGCAGGACCAGGGATCTGAGTCAGATCTGGAGAAAGCCACCCCCTGAGCTCCGTTTCCCCATCTGCAAAGTGGGTTAATGACTCTTGTTCTGCCTGCTGCTCAGGATGTCGGGTCAAGGGTTCTTCGGAGAATGTTGTCAAGTCCCCAGTCTGAGGCAAGGCCCTCTGACTCCTCTCTTCTCCTTTAACACCTACCACTGGCTGAAAAAGGACCCCACGTATCCCCTGTGCAAGGGACACATGCCTCCATACTGAGACAAGGCAGTTCTCTCAGAGTCTCACAAGTGTGCAGGAGCTGGCTTAGGCACAGGCTTCTGGGTTCCATGCTGGGGCAAACCATAGCTGCCCAGGGATCAGGGTCAGGGTTCTATGTGTGGCCAGGATCAAGGCTCAGTATGTGACTGGGACCATGGCTCAGTGTGTGACAAGGATCAGAATTCACTGTGTGACTGGGATCAGAGCTCAGAGTATGACCAGGATCAGGGCTCAGGGTGTGACCAGGATCAGGGCTCGGAGTGTGACCAGGGTCAGGGCTCAGAGTGTGACCAGGAGCAGAGCTCAGAGTATGACCAGGATCAGGGCTCAGGGTGTGACCAGGATCAGGGCTCAGAGTGTGTCCAGGGCTCAGGGTGTAACCAGGACCAGGGCTCAGAATATTACCTGGATCAGAGCTCAGTGTGTGACCAGGACCAGGGCTCAGTGTGTGACCAAGGTCAAGGGTCAGGGTGTGACCAAGACCAGGGCTCAGAGTGTGACAGGGTTAGGACTCAACATGTGACCAAGGTCAAGGATCAGCATGTGACCAGGATTAGGGATCAGCCAATAATCAGGTCAAGATGCACTTTTTCACATTCTATTCCTTTGCTTTCTTGGATCCTTTCAAGGTCAGGGGTCACTGGAGGTAGGGCCACCTCCCCTCCAGTGCAGCTGAGCCTCAGCCAGGCCCCCAGGGCTGGGGCCAGGGCAGGGCCATGAGGATAATTATGGCCTGTGCAGTCTACACCTGAGCCTGGCTTTCCTCTAAGCTTTGGCAAACTCCCCTAAGTCTGGTCTGAGCCTCTGTCGCTCACAGGAGCTTTGCCAGCCAGGAAGGAGCCCACAGGGGAAGCTCCCACCTCCCCAGCACCTGGCGTGGGGCTGGTGTGGAAGAGGCCAGAAGGACTTACCTGCCGGGGGCCGGGGACGGCTCCTGGCCCAGATGGGATGAAGGCATTTGCACCAGGGAAGCCTGCTCACACTTAAGATAAATACGCATCTTGTCCCCTCTCTGCTCATCCCTGGAGGCCAGCTGGGAGCTAGGAGGGAGGTGGGTCTGGCTCTCAGGGTGACGTCACCAGCTGCACAGGCTCAGGGAGGAGACCCAGCCTCGGCCTGGAGCAGGTTGTTGGAAGCAGGTGTTGGAAGTTGTCACCTGTGAGTAGCCAGAGTGAGGACAAGGAAGGAGTCAGGGCTGGGGCTCCAGCCTTCAGGGATCAGTGGCCTTGTCCCCAAGCAGATGATGTGAGTCGGAGGCCCTGGAACCCCTGGACGCCAGCAGCCATCTTCTCTTGGGGGCTCCTCTGTGTTCCTGGGGTCTGGGCAGAAGCCTAGCAGGGCCGGACTGTGGCTCCCTCCACCAGCCCCGCTCTCACCAGCAGAGAGTGGGCGCTCAGGCCAGATCAGGCCAGGTCTGGCAGGCCCAGTGGCTCCGGCTGGCATCCCTTCCTAGTGTCCACTGTGCTGGGCATGACCACCCCACCCCTCATACCGGGGGCCATGCGTCCTGCCAGCCGGGGCCAAGTAGCTCCTTCCCAGAACCCCTACTCTGATAAGGGATTCCGTTGGCTTCTGGGACCCGTCCCAGGCTATCCTTGGGCAAACAGGAATGACCAGAGATATTGCATTTTTGCATAAACACCACAGGTCATTGGCCCCCAGCTGTGTCGCCTCCACATGCAGCCAGCCTCAATGAAGGCATTGGCCCGAACACACGGGCGGCCCAGTCACCACCAAGTAGGATATCTGGCCCAGGAAGGATGGGCCAGGGTCCTCTCTCAAGGCCTGCAGTTGGATGAAAGCAGCTGACACATACCCCGGGGAGGAAGAGCACTCAGCAAACTTGGGAGGAAGGAGCTCTCCTACCAGGGCACCAGGGAGACTTCCTGGAGGAGGAGGACTTCCTGCTAGGCCCTAGGGAGGGAGCAGTGTGGGGAGGTGGGGTTGGGCAGGTCAGAGAGATAGGCACCTGGTAAGAGAGCCTGCCAGGTAAGGGAGTCTGGGCAGGCGCCCCCGGTCTGAGCAGTGGCCACGTGATCAGATGGACGATTCCCAGAGCTCCCAAAAGGAGCCCCAGGGGTCCAGATCGGAGCAGCATCAGTCCAGGGGCTTGGGTAGAGGAGGAGTGGGGGCTTTTAGACCAGATGGAGGGGGTTCCTGCCTGCTGGGAGGCCCAGGACCTCTCCAAGAGGGATGAGCACAGAGCTGGGAGGGCAGATGGGTCCTCTGGGGAGGATGTGGAGTTCGCGGCTCTCTGTGTGGTGAATATGCCGCCGCTGGTCTCAC
>JAQQSY010003846.1:0-12692 GCA_028646535.1 Procyon lotor
TGCCGCAGAGGCCCCCACTCGCCCCCCAACGCTCACCGGGCCCCCTCCCGTCCCTCAGCTCCTGTCCCACTGTCTGCTGGTCACCGTGGCCTCGCACTTCCCCGCGGACTTCACGGCCGACGCCCACACCGCCTGGGACAAGTTCCTGTCCATCGTGTCCAGCGTCCTGACCGAGAAGTACCGCTGAGCGCAGCCGCCCGGCCGAGGGTGGGCCGCGGCCCGTCTGCAGCTCCCAGGCCCTTCCAAACCCTCCAGCGTCCCACTGACAGGCCAATAAACGAATGCACGTCCACCTCTGCCTCTGTAGTGCCTGGGGCCATGGGGGGGGCAGCAGAGGAGGAGGGGGGTGTCGGGGCTACATGGGGTCACTAGGAGGGCTGCGGGAATCCTTCACGTGGACCCCAGGGTCTCTCAGAGCGCAGAGCGTAGATTGGGAGGCAGGGTGCGGGGGTCAGAGGCGCACGGAATCCAGTGGGGTGGCAGGGAGGGCGCCCCTGGGTCTTCACTTCTGGGGTCAGCGCTGGGGCCCCCCAGGCCCCCCGACCGTTCTGGGCCCACTGTGGTACTCACTCTCTTCTTCCCTGGCGTTTGTACCATTCCCGGCTCCTGCTGGACTGCAGCGAGAAGGGCATAGTGAATGTATCCCGTCCCTCCTCCATGCTTCCTTTTTTCTGCTGCAAAACATTTGTTGGTACGTCAGCCGCCCAGGTATTTTTCTGGGCTCTACTACAACAGCTCAAATAAGCAAGGCCCCCGCCCATGAGCTCACCATCCAGCGGGGGTACAGATACGCCATATAGTCAGATCACAGTTCACAGGGGAAAAAAAGGAAAAGAGTCCAATTTTGCTCAAAATCAGAAAGATGCAAATACCACTCACAATGAAACCTCGCTCCGACCCACTTCTCAGCTACCTGATGGGCAAATTCCAAGACTGCGCGCACCCTGCCCGTGGTCCCTTCCCCCCGGGGTGGGAGCGGGGCGAGGCTGCGCTGGGCACAGGGCCGCTCAGGCTCCTGACACAGAAACCGCAGTCGTGCTCAGGCCCTGAGTGAGCAAGCCCAGAAAACCCACAGCAGAAAACTGTGACCTGGCAGAGGAATGGGGGCAGTTTCCCATCGTGGCTGTGAAGTGATGTCTGGGATTTATCAAATAAAAAGGAAAAGAAAAAAGGAGAACGGTGTATACCTAACAGGAGCTTTTCTGCAGCAAAGGGGAGGAGGGAGCGCCCGGCCGGCTGGGTCCGTAGAGCACGTGACTCTGGACCTCTGGGTGGTGAGGTCAAGCCCCCCGCTGGGCGTAGAGTTTACCAAAAAAAAGAAAAAAGTGACAGGAGATGTGTGTGTGTGTGTGTGTGTGTGTGTGTGTGTGCACGCGCACATGTGAGTGTGTGCTGTGTATGTGCATTTTGGCACACGGGTGTGACAGGTCATAGCCCTGGGTACATGCATTTGGGAGTGTTCATAAGTTTGCATATGTTTCCTTCTTTTTTTTTTACGTGAGAACTATGCCCCACATGGGACTTGAACCTGGGAGCTGAGATGGAGAGTCATCTCAGGGTCCTGGGATTGAGCCCCACGTCGGGCTTTCTGTCAGCGGGGAGCCTGCTTCTCCCTCTCCCTCTGCCGGCCTCTCTGCCTACTTGTGATCTCTCTCTCTCTCTCTGCCAAATAAATAAATATCTTTAAAAAAAATTGTGCTGAGGGGTGCCTGGGTGGCTCAGTCGTTAAGCGTCTGCCTTCGGCCCAGGTCAGATCCCAGGGTCCTGGGATCGAGCCCCGCATCGGGCTCTCTGCTCGGCAGGGAGCCTGCTTCTCCCGCTACCATTCCCTCTGCTTGTGTTCCCTCTCCCGCTGTGTTTCACTCTGTCAAATAAATAAAATCTTTAAAAAAAAAAAATTGTGATGAAAACTGCACAATTCCATAAACATAAGAAAACCCACTAAATTGTCCACCTTTAAGTGGGTGAACCGTACAGCATGTGACTCTATCTCAGTCAGTCTGTAAAATAAAATGATAATAAGACAACACGACCTCAAACGCTCTTCACCAAAACCCCCTGTTGGCGTTCACCATGGGAGGCTTGAGCCAGTTCAAGGAGGGTGCAGACACGGTTCCCCTTTCAGACCCTTCGTACGTGAAATACTTGGTGCATTTCCTCAAGTCTGCAAGAGCACCGGGCTGCAGAGCCAGAGGATAACCACCCCAGTTAGGAGATTAACACGGGGCCAAACCTGTTAAGCCAGAGGTCCCATCCAGCAACGTCCTTTACCCGTCTGGGATCAATGAGGAATCTGAGAGGCAGGGTGGGGGTCGGGGGGGGAGGGAAATGAAACAGGAGGGGATGGGGAGGGAGACGAACCATAAGAGGCTCCTAGACCCACGAAACGACCTGAGGGTGGCCGGGAGGCGGGGTAGGGATGGGTGTCTGTTGTGGACACTGGGGAGGGTATGTGCTGTGGTCAGTGCTGTGGGATGTGTTCACAGACATGGACCCTGGGGCAAATAATACATCATATGTTAATAAATAAAATAATTAATACCCGTCCGGGATCAAACCTTGCTGTTAACTAACTGAAATTTAAAGAAAAAGTAAAAACAGTAACAACAACATTGCCTTGGTCTTCTTCGGTCTTTCCTTGTGTGAAAATTCCTTGCGAAATTTTGAAGAGCACTTGCCGGTTACTCTCCTCATGATGAGACTCACATCACTCACTTCTGGCAGATGCGATGCTGTGTCCCCCTCGAGGCGTCCCACGTGCCCATAACGCCGACGTCCCCCTCGATCACCTAGTTCACGCGGCATCTGCCAGGTTCCCCCGAGACAAAGCTAAGTCGTAAGTAGTTTATGTTTTCTCATGGATCACCGATGTTTTACAAAGTGATGCTTCGAGACTATGAAAAGACCCTGTTCTGTACACAATTGTCGCCCACTGGTCCCAGTGCCCAGTGAGGACCCTTGTCCGTGTCAATTGTCGATTCCGCGGCAACTCTCCAACATTCCTTCTATGGTTAGCCGTTCTGCTGCAAGGAAACGTTTTTACTTCCCATTGTCTTTTTACACATATATCTTGTGAACTCACTAATCCCCATTTTATTCAGTGATCTATTGCCAATCATTATTTATTCGGACCCCCACACTGGCCCAGATTTGGACAAGCTGACTCACGTGTCCTTCGATGTGCCCTCGTCATCCCCTGAGCACGTCCCTTATTTCACACCAGTATCTCCAGTTACAGCTCCATACCGCACGGCTAACTCCTGTCCTCTCCCTTTTCGTATTTGTGCCTCCCTCCCACGGTCGTGAGAGACCTCGCTGGACTCAAAATATTTGCTCATTTGCTCAACTCCCTGTAGGCTACTAACATCCAACGGAGTCAGCACGCACCAGCCAGCGCCAGGAGCTGATATCATAATTCTGAAACTACGTTATTGCTTTGGTAGGATGAAAGCAAGTAAGTAAACATCGCATGCCCTGAGGAACCGCGATTTTCAGCCTAAGTGAACATAGATGCAAATATAAAAACAATGACATGTCTTTGTTTTAGAGCATTTTTTATGATTGGGGTGCCTGGTTGGCTCAGTCCGTAGAGCAAGAAAGTCTTTTTTTTTTTTTTTTTTTATTAAAGATTTTTTTTTTATTTTATTTATTTGACAGAGAGAAACACAGCGAGAGAGGGAACACAAGCAGAGAGGGAATGGTAGTGGGAGAAGCAGGCTTCCTGCTGAGCAGGGAGCCCGATGCGGGGCTCGAGCCCGATGCGGGGCTCGAGCCCAGGCCCCGGGGATCTGACCTGGGCCGAAGGCAGACGTTTAACGACTGAGCCACCCAGGCGCCCCAAGAAAGTCTTAATCTCAGGAGTTCTAGCCCCACAAGTTTGCTTTGAAAAAAAGGCGAGGGGCACCTGGGTGGCTCAGTCGGTTGAGCGTCTGATGCTTGATTTTGGCTCCGGTCATGATCTCAGAGTCCTGGGATCGAGCCCCGTGTCGGGCTCCCTGCTCAGCTGGAATCTCCTTATGTCCTCTTCCCTCTGTCCCTCCCTCCCGCACTAAAATAAATAAATAAATCTCTCTCTTTTTAAGGTTAAAAAGTTTTTTATGATTTAAACTTTCTTTACTAAAAACCAACTAAATTTGAATTGGACATACTGTAAACTCACGTTTTACGTACGTATTTCACAATTCTGTCTACTACTAAGGTCCTCGAAGAAAGGACCCCCAACAGTCACAGGGGACATGGCACCCACATCTTGGTTCTAAACAGCATCCGTCCCTGAAAGGGGCTGCAGACTTCCCGGAAGAACTGGGGGGGTTCCAGGGCCAGGACAGAGAAAGTAATGGGGAGGGCGGAGTATGGTATCGTTCCAGGAAGCAAGGAACTGTTTACAAAGTGACAGGGTACGGAAGGAGGGCTCCCACCACCACGTCTGAGACAGTCTGAGCATCAAAAAATAACAGCTGTGATTGTTGGAAACACTGAATGATTCAAAATCCACGACCACCAAGCATTAATCAAAAGAGAAAGAAAGGGGCGCCTGGGTGGCTCAATCGTTAAGCATCTGCCTTCGGCTCAGGTCATGATCCCAAGGTCCTGGGCTCGAGCCCCGCATCGGGCTCCCTGCTCAGCGGGAAGCCTGCTTCTCCCACTACCATTCCCTCTGCTTGTGTTCCCTCTCTCGCTGTGTTTCTCTCTGTCAAATAAATAAAATCTTTAAAAAAAAAAGAGAGAGAGAGAGAGAAATGGATTGGCCACCAGTAGAGTAAGAATTTGCCACTGTTGACAGCTTACTATACAAACCGGGAAGGAAGATAATTCAGCATAAATCCTACCTTTCAGAGCAACTGTCACTCATCTTCAGCCGATGAGGGGAGCCCCTGCCGAAAAGAACGCCAGCTCTTCGATCCAGAAGGAATCATCACGAGTCTATGATCCTCAATGAGATAGTGGTTGCTAAAACCAGAGCATGAAGTTGTACTGGAATAGGATATTTGCAGGGCACCTGGGGGGCTCAGTGGGTTAGAGCCTCTGCCTTCGGCTCAGGTCATGATCTCAGGGTCCTGGGATCCAGCCCCGCATCGGGCTCTCTGCTCAGCGGGGAGCCTGCTTCCCCCTCTCTCTGCCTCTCTGCCTGCTTGTGATCTCTCTCTCACTGTCAGATAAAGAAATAAATAAATCTTTAAAAAAAAAAAAAGAGGAATAGGATATTTCCATGGTGCCAAAACCATTGCTCCCAAATTACCAGCTAACTGCAAACGGGGAGAGAGAGAGCGTTACTGTGCAGATACCTGCTGGTTCCCTCCTTAACTGAGTTAAGTTAAGTCCTTAACTCAGTCCTTAACTGGTGAGCTTGGCGTCACCAACAGCGGGCAATCCGACATCACGTGCCTCCTGGAGCCACACAGGTCCTCAGGGTCACCTAGCACACTGGCCAGTAGGTTCTCAATGTCTTGGGATAAAATACACAAACACACATTTACCACATCAACGATCTGAAAGTGAGAAACACGGTGACATTAGTCCGTCCACAGTGTTGTTCGACAATCGCTTTGGTGCATTCCAGAACTTTTCCCCACCCCAGACCGAAACTCCGTGGCGCTCCGCCCCAGGAGCCGCTCTGCTTTCTGTCGGGAGGACTTTTATATCCTTGATATTGCCCATAAAGGGAGTCCCACAACGAGCAGACTCTCGTGTCTGGCTTCTTCCGCGGAGTGTAATGTTTTCTAAGTTGATCTCTGGGGTAGCAGCCATCAGCACGTCCTGCTCGTGGCTCAAGAATATTCCGTCCCATGGATGCACCAATTTTATCTCTTCGTCTGTTGCTGGACACCAAGGTTGTTTCCACCTCTTGGCTGGGTGAACAGGGATGCCATGAACGTTCTCGTACAAGCTTTGGGTGCACGCACGTTCTCCCCTAGCTCGGGCCTCACGGTAACGACGTCTAGCTTGTTGAGGAAGGACCAGGCTGTTTTGAGCGTTGGCACCTTTCACACCCCTGGCTGCAGGGTGTGAGGGTGTGAGCATCTACACTTCTGCACCGGACCTTGTTATTTTGCTGTTTTTATAGCAACTATCCCACGGGGTGTGAAGCAGTACACCATGGTGATTTGGAGTTTATTTCTCTAACAAGTAATGAGATCAAGCATCTTCTCATGGGCTTTTTGTGTTCCTTCTTTAGAGAAAGGTCTATTCACGACCTTCGCCCATTCTTAAATCGGGCTGTATTTTTGTTGTTCGGTTGTAACTGTTATTTCTATATTCTGGATACAAGTTCCTTATCATACATAGAGTTTGCAAATATTTTCTCCCATTCTGTGGGTTGTCTTTTTATGGCAAATGATTTTTAATTTGACTTCAACATTTTCTTTTTCTTTTTCATTTTTTTTTTAAAGATTTTATTTATTTGACAGAGAGAAACACAGCGAGAGAGGGAACACAAGCAGAGGGAATGGTAGCGGGAGAAGCAGGCTTCCCGCCGAGCAAGGAGCCCGATGTGGGGCTCGATCCCAGGACCCTGGGATCATGACCTAGGCCGAAGGCAGACGCTTAACGACTGAGCCACCCAGGCACCCCCAACGCTTTATTTTTCTAAATATTTTATTTATTTATTGGAGAGAGAGAGCAGGAGGGGCGGAGGGTCAGAGGGTGAGGGAGTCTCGTCACTGAGCAGGGAGCCTGGTGTGGGACTCAATCCCGGGACCCCAGGGTCATGGCTGGAGCCGCAATCAGATGTTTAACCAACTGAGCCCCCCAGACGCCCTGACTTCTGGCATTTAGATCTGACTTCTAGTGTACAGGAAATATATGGATAAAGGAACCATCTAAAAAAAAACAAAAACAAAAACAAAAACACTTCAAGCAAACCGACAGACCAATCCATGATATAGAATGTTCTACGAGACATCTTGCCTGGACAGTTCAAAAATTCACCGATACGGAGAAACGGTGGGGTGAGAGGTGGAGAGCTTTCGGAGGAAGAGACTAAAGGGAGAACGGAATACTGTGTGTGAACCTGGGTCAGATCTCAGTTGGAATGGGTTGAACAAACTTGGAGGCTGAGTCAGGAAACTTGAGGCGAAATCAGTCCACTTAGCACAGCAGTAAACTTGCGGTTATTTGTGGAAGGACGTCTCACTCGGGGAGACGTAAGCTGGAGCGCATGGAGACCCAGCACCAGGGTGCCCGCCGCCCACTCCCCGGGGTTCAGGAGGAAACCCAGGCGCACCCGGGTCGACCCTGTTTACACCGACAAGGCAAATCGGCCAGATGTTCTCCACTGTGGGACCCCGGTGGTGGCAGTACAGGGGACCGCGGTTCTCTACGGGGCCGCCCGGGGACATAAAGGGATAGAGAGGGTCCTGACGGTCAGATCCACTCTCCCTCCGCCCCAGCCACCGTGCCCCGCCTTGCTTGTCCCCAACGACGGGGGCCCCGGGCCCTCTGGGGCCTTTGGACTTGCCTCCTCCCTAGACTTGCTACACACATTCTGGCCCAGAGCCTCTCATGGCTTCTTCTCCCAACTACTCAATACTTGCTTAAATTTGCCATCCCAGGGACATCTTCTCTGGCCACTTCGTCTGAAACGGCAACCCCCCCGGGGCGTCTGGGGGGCTCCGACGGGGAGGCGTCTGCCTTCGGCTCGGGTCATGATCTCAGGGTCCTGGACTGAGCCCCGCATTGTGCCCCCTGCTTAGCGGGAGGCCTGCTTCTCCCTCTCCCTCCCCATCCATGCTCTCTCTCTCTCCAAATAAATAAAATATTTTTAAAACTTAAAAATAAATAAAACTGCAACCCCTCTCAACCCTGCCTACCAAGTTCCCTCGTCTCTCCCTCCCCAATGTCAACGCCGTCCGGCCAGAGACCACGGGGAGCACTCCTGTCATCAAAGCTGTTTCGTCAGCTCGTGGGCAGGAAGGGGGACCCCGCCACGGGAAATGGTGGGCCTCCCAGCTGGAGGGCCAGGCCGGTGTCTGGGGACCTGGGCCCGAGGAAGCAGGGCTCTGCCCTGCACTGGACGCTGCCCAGGAGCGGGAGTAGCCCTGTGACCCCGTAGATGAATACCTCTTACCTAGAAGCTCATCGGCCAGGATGGGGAGGCCGGGCTCGCCTGTGGTTTCTCGCGCTCACAGGGGTTTTGGGGCCACAGTCACAGGAGGCCACGGGCGTGCGGAAGCCCCAGTGTTGGGGCTTCCCTGCTGTGCCCTCTCTGCACGGCACCGCTCCTGCCGGAACGGCGGCTCCAATGAGCAGCTGTGCCCGTCTGTGGGTCCCCCTGCGGAGCCCCCCGCCCTCAGCGCCGGCCAGGATCAGGACGTCAGCGTCATGGGTGAAGAGCCCGTGGGGCTTCTGGGGGTTCTCAGGAGCCCGCCACAGATCATTCCCGCTCTTTGCCTGATGTTAGTTAGGGTCTGGGGGCTCTCGGGGCTGCAGAGAGACTCTGTCCTGAGGGGAGGTGCCCCAGGTGGGACCCCCGTCCCCAGAGGACGGGGACCCAGAAGGACTCCTGCCCAGGACACGAGTGTGGGGCGTGCGGGGCGGCCCTGGACCTGGGGCCTCTGGTGTGGGTAAAGAGAGGCCCGAGGCTGAGGGTCCTGCGGCCCTGCCTCCCACGGGCTTGGTGACGTGCCCAATCTCCTGCACTCGGGACCTCGGTTTCCCCGGGCCCCACATGACCCCAGCGACCTTCCCATTCCAAACGGCAGGGCCTGTTTGTTCCCACGGCTCTGAAGGTGCGAGCGTGTGGTCAGGCCCACGAAGGCAGGGGCAGCTCCGGGCTGGCGCCCTGAGACCAATTTCCACCCCAGGGAGAGCAACTGCGGCTCTGATCTCCACATGCTCCCCCGAGCCCTCCCCTGGCACACTGGGGGTCCCTCCAGTCCTCCCCACACCCTCCGTCTGGGCTGGAGACACCCTCCCGGGAGGGATGTCCAAGGGAAGGGCTGGCAGCCTCCTGTGGGTCCCCTCCCTAGCTCCGGCCCAAATGCGTCCTCCTCTTCTGGGAAGACGCGAAAGTCATTTCTGCTAAACTTCAGACTTGCTCACCATGACGGTGGCGCATCCGGCCACCGAGGGCCCCGATGGGGAGCCTCAAATGCCTACTTCTGGCTTCAGACTTAGCTTTTCAGACGGCCGGCACCAGCTGACCCACCGGGCTGGTTGTGATCGCAGTACACAAAGATGCATTTTCAGGGTAATTCAGCTAAAAGAAGAAAACAACACGAAAACAGTGTGCTGGTGAGATACGGGATTTCTTCTTCTTTTTTTTTTTTTTTTAAGATTTTATTTATTTATTTGACAGAGAGAGATCACAAGTAGGCAGAGAGGCAGGCAGAGAGAGAGGGGGAGTGGCAGGCTCCCTGCTGAGCAGAGATGCGGGGCTCAATCCCAGGACCCTGAGATCATGACCTGAGCCGCAGGCAGAGGCTGTAATCCATTGAGCCCCCCAGGCGCCCTGAGATATGTGATTTCCATTCACCTCCACAGTCTGTGAACTCCCTCCAGAGATCTCAAGAAGCAAGTATTGTTTTTATGAACAGAAAGGGTAGCTTTTAGGGACCCTTTAAGGACACAGGGCTGACTGGCCCCCTCTTAGGGGGCGTGAGGACCCCGGCAGCCCCAGATGTTGGAATGGGGAGAATGACTCACCCATGTGAGCTCTCAGACATAGTTTGATGATGACACACACACATTTTGTTGGTAATCTCTATGCCCAACTTGGGGCCTCAATTCACAGCCTCAGGGTCAAGAGTTGCATGTTCAGGGGACCTGGGGGGCTCAGTCAGTTAAGCATCAGACTCTTGGTTTCTGCTCAGGTCGTGAGCTCAGGGTTGTGAAACTGGACTTCATACTCAACGCGGGCTCTGCCTGAGAGTCTCTCTCCATCTGTCCCTCCTGCTTGCACGCTCTCTCTCTCAAATAAATAAATCTTTTTAAAACAAAGAGTTGCATGCTCTATGGACTGAGCCAGCCAGGCACCCCGTACACATATGTTCCTAATTTATTGGAAGAGTCCCAGGAAGTAATGAAAGGGTTATCTCTGAAGGTAGGTGGAAAGAGGAAGGGAAATTTTGAAACAGAAAGAGTAGAAGGGAAACTTTATTTCCTAAGCTCTACTTTTTCAAAAAGATTTTATGTATTTGTCAGAGAGAGAGACAGAGAGAGCGAGCACAGGCAGGGGGAGAGACACTCCCCCCCGAGCAGGGAGCCTGACATGGGACTCGATCCAGGACCCTGGGATCAGGACCTGAGCAGAAGGCAGACGCTTAACCGAAGGAGCCCCCCAGGCGCCCCAAGCTGCCGTTTTGTCAGGATGGCTGTTACAATGAACTTGTTTAATTAAGGGAAGCCTGGGGGGCTCAGTCCGTTAGGCAGCTGGGGTCAGGATTCCAGAGTGGGACACAATGTGGGACTCAGTGGGGGACTTGATCCCAGGATCACGACCTGAGCTGAAGGCAGACACCCGACTGACAGACCCGCCCGGCGCCCTATTTTTAAAGATTTTAAGTCACCTCTACACGCAAAGCGGGACTTGAACTTACAACCCTGAGATCAAGAGTCTAATGCTCTACCGAGTAAGCCAGCCAGGTACCCAATAAGTTTAATTTTCTAATTAATTTTTTAAAAAACCTTAAATACATGCACAGTGCATGTATTAGAGAAAACCCTGAGCATGGGCAGACGGTGCTCATGTGTCCATAAAAACAGACTACAATGGGGCGCCTGTGTGGCTCAGTGGGTTAAAGCCTCTGCCTTCGGCTCAGGTCATGATCTCAGGGTCCTGGGATCGAGCCCCGCATCGGGCTCTCTGCTCAGCGGGGAGCCTGCTTCCCCCCACCCCACCCCCTGTCTGCCTCTCTGCCTACTTGTGATCTCTCTCTCTCTGTCAAATAAATAAATAAAATCTTTAAAAAACAAAAAACAGACGACAGAAACAAGCCAAGTTCATCTGACCAGCGGGAAGGAACACAGACTCGAGTCAGCACGTGGGCAACCCCTCAACCTCCACAGAGAATAGAAACAGATACCCCGATACCAACCCCCACAGGCAAAGCGACAGGTCACCCTGCAGGCGGCCAGGCCCGGAGCCGGGAGCCGCGGAGCCCCCCGTGAAGGCTGGCTCGGCCCAAGAGCAGCACTGCTCTCGGAAGGCAGGCCGGGGGCTGGTTGGGGGGCATGGGGGACGGGGGAGCCAGCTGAGCAAAGTGGGCCTGGACTCTGGGATCCGCCAGGAGGCCCCAGCTCCCTGCTCAAAGCAACACAGGGTAAGGCCCGGGACAGCCCAGCTCAGCTGCCCCCTCACGGCGTGTAATGGGTCTAGTAACAGGGCCTGAGCGGGAGCCCAGGGAAATCGCTGGGTGCACAAGCAAACAAGGGGAGTAACTCGGACCCTCATCCCTGAGGGGTAAGAGCCATTGTGCTGCAGGTGTGTTCAGCCTTTGTCTCTGTGCAAAAAAGCCTTCCCAGGGAGGCCTCTCTCAGGGCTGATTTCACAGAGGAAGCACACAAGCAGGAGAGCTGCAGAGGGAGAGGGAGAAGCAGGCTCCCCGCTGAGCAGACTCAGCTCCACCCAGGACCCTGGGTCACGACCCGACCCAGGACCCTGGGATCATGACCCGAGCTGAAGGCAGACACGTACCCAACTGAGCTGCCCCTAAAAGAAAATTCCTATATTTAAAAAAAAAAAAAAAAAAAGGTGTCCTTGTGAGGAAATGATTATGTTAAATTTTTTTTTTTTAAAGATTTTATTTATTTGAGAGAGAGAGATCACAAGGAGGCAGAGAGGCAGACAGAGAGAGAAGGGGAAGCAGGCTCCCCGCTGAGCAGAGAGCCCGATGCGGGGCTCGATCCCAGGACCCTGAGACCACGACCCGAGCCGAAGGCAGAGGCTTTAACCCACTGAGCCACCCAGGTGCCCCGATTATGTTAAATTTTAAAAATCAAGTATAACTTAACTTAAAATACATGCCTAAAAATGTACCCTCTGCGAGAATACATACTAAGTAAGGGAAGTTAGAATGGCTGCCGTGGGGGGGGAAGGGACAGACGGGCAGCAGGCGGAACTGCAGGATCCCGTAGGCCCAGGCTCCGCACCAGCAGCTGAGCCTCCTCCGGGCTCGGGGCCCCGAGCACAGAGTCCCCCCAGTCAGGCTGCTGGGGGAGAAGAACCTCGTCCAGGTGAGGGAGGGGCTACCAAGCAGAGGGTCTGAAGCCAAGACCGCCACTCACGCCCTGGGACAGCTGGCCTCAGTTTCCCTCTGCGGAGCCCGGTCCGGCGGTCCTGAACTGGACGATGAGGCGGCCCTGGAGAAGCGTCAGCCCGGGAAGGAGGGGCTGCTTCTGTGAGAGCCGGAGGCACTCCAGCTCACCCTCCCATCACAAGGACAGGGAGGTCAGGGACCAGGACTGCGCAGGCCAGTCCGGGGCTGGGCTGACACGCAGACTCTCCACCCAGGCTTGGCCCCTATCTCGCTGCCACGAGGGCTCTAGCTGTGGCCTGGTGGGGGGGGGCTGGAGTGAGAGCCCCTCACCCCCCAGGCCACCCGGCGCTGACCGCCCACCCTCACCGGGTCTGATAAGGGACCCCACCCCCACAGCCCTCTCCCCTCTCCAGACCAGCGGCCACGGCCTGGCCCCCACCCTGCCTCCCTGCATATAAAGGGATCCTGGGGCCCAGCCACACGCAGCCTAGTCCTGAG
>JAQQSY010003847.1:0-12692 GCA_028646535.1 Procyon lotor
TGGGTTAAAGCCTCTGCCTTCGGCCCAGGTCATGATCTCAGGGTCCTGGGATCGAGCCCCGCATCGGGCTCTTTGCTCAGCAGGAAGCCTGCTTCTCCCGCCACCATTCCCTCTGCTTGTGTTCCCTCTCTCGCTGTGTTTCTCTCTGTCAAATAAATAAAATCTTAAAAAATAAATAAATAAATAAATGGATGAAAGGCCTAAATGTGAGACACGAATCCACCAAAATCCTAGAGAAGAACATAGGCAGAAACCTCTTTGACCTTGTCCATAGCAACTTCTTATTAGATATGGCTCTGGACACAAGGGAAACAAAGCAAAAATGAACTATTAGGACTTCAGCAAGATAAAAAGCTTCTTCACAATAAAGGAAACAATCAACAAAACTTAAAGGCAACCTACAGAATAGATGAAGATATTTGCAAATGACACACTCGACAAAGGGTTAGTATCCAAAATCTATGAAAAACTCATCAAATTAACACCCCAAAAATAAACAATCCATTTAAGAAATGGGCAGAAGACATAAAAAAGGCATATAAGTGGCTAACAGATACCAGAAAAAAGGCTCCGCATCATTCACCATCAGGGAAATATAAATCAAAACCACAATGAGTTAGTACCTCATACCTGTCAGAACTGCTAAAATTAATAACTCAGGAAACAACAGCTGTTGGTGATGATGTGGAGAAAGGTGAATCCTTTTGCACTGTTCATGGGAATGCAAACCGGTGCAGTCACTCCGGAAAATATTATCGAGTTTCCTCGAGAAGTTAAAAATAGTACTACCCTATGACCCAGCAATTGCACTACCAGGTATTTATCCAAAGGATCCAAAAATACTGATTCAAAGAGGCATATGAAGCCCAATGTTTATAATGAATAAAGAGGATGTGGCATATATATATATATACAATGGAATATTATTCAGCCATCAAGCCATCAAAGAATGAAATCTTGCCATTTGCAACAATGTGAATAGAACTAGAGTGTATAATGCTAAGTGAAATAAATCAGTCAGAGGAAGACAAATATATGATTTCACTCAGGTGGATTTAAGAAATGAAACAGATGAACATAGTAGAAGGGAACAAAAAATAAGATAAAAAAAAAAAGAGGGAAGCAAACCATAAGACACTCTTAACTACAGAGAATAAACAGGGTTGCTGGAGGGGAGCTGGGTGGGCGAATGCACTAAATGGGTGATGGGCATTAAAGAGGACACTTGTGATGAACATGGTGTTTGCTCTTTGTAAGTGATGAATCATTAAATTCTACTACACTACATTCTAAATTCTACTAAATTCACTAAATTCTACACTAAATTCTATTCCTAAAACCAATACTGCACTATATGTTACTAACTTGAACTTAAATAAAAATAAATTCTAATGGCCTTCTTTTGTAGAAATAGAAAAGCCAATTATCAAATTCATATGGAATTTCGAAGAGAGAGACTCCAACCGCCAAAGCAATATTTAAAAAGAAAAAAACAAAGCGGAGGACCCGTACTTCCTTATGAGAGCACCTTTAAAGATAGAGTAATCAAAAGAGTGCAGTACTATCATAAGAACATAAATCAACAGAACAGAATTGAGAGTGCAGAAATCAACCCTTATATCTATGGCTAATTGATTTTGCACAAGGGGGCCAAAGCCATTCGATAGGGAAAGAACAATCTCTTCAACAAAGGATAGTGTATATCCATATGCAAAATAATGAAGTTGGACACCCACCTCATACCCTATAAAAAAATTAGCTCAAAATTGGTCAACTATCTAAATGAAAGAGCCCACACCATAAAAAAAATTCTTAAGGGAAAAAAAAAGGAAGCAAATCTTCATGACCTTGGGTTTTTAGATATGACATCAAAAGTATGAGTAACAAAAGAAAAAGCAAATAAATGAAACTTCTTTGAAAATTTCCAACTTTTTCCATCGAAGGTCATTATCAAGAAAATGAAAAAAGAAAAAAAAAAGCAACCACAAAGTCACAAGATTGAGTCCTGTGTTGGGCTTGGTGGTCAGTGCAGAGTTAGTCTGAGACTTTCTCTCTCTACCTGACCTTGCCCTCTAAAATAAATAAATAAATAGATCTTTAAAAAAATTAAAATCTAAGCTACAACTTTTTGCATTTGAAAAAAATACTATGCCTTGTTTTAAAATTAACTCTACCAGTCATAATATTTTTTACATGTCTTCATTATTTCTATCATAGAAAATAAATTTTTCAACTTTCTAAACTGTATCAACTCCCTGAACCACTCAAAGGCTTTAGTATATTAACTAGAAAATGATAAAATGTACTTCTCACATGAAGAATTATGCTATAATATGCTTTTATAGACTTTGTCTAATTTTCACAATAGCATTCTGTTGCATATTTGAAATGCTCAAAGCTAGGTGAATGTGATGATAGTTTTTTCCCTTTCCATAACGTTTACAAATTTAGTAACCAGCCATACTATTACATAGGGACAAAAAGACTAATTGTTTGCAATTAACCAATGCCACCCGACCTTACTTTTGGGTTTCACTAAAACAGTATTCTATACACTGAAGGATAATCAGATAATATGGTGTGGCCATATAATTTACTGAAAACTTCAATTGTGTTTTGTTCTTCTCGCTATAAGAGATTAGAATAATGGGAGGTGTTCCCCCTTCTTAATCGCATGAACACAGGTCTGTGTCACAGTCAAAATATGAGAGCTTTACTAAGGGACCATTTGAGTTCCAGAGCCCACCCAAATAAAGCTAACCCCTTTATCTGTACAGGCACATTTAAAATCTAGTTGGATGGTGGTGCCAATGATAGGACTTTTAAGAATCATGGCCTTGGAAATCACATAAGGCACCAAATTCACTAAGCTTGACATATAAACAGAAGAGTTGTTGTCTTTAAAGGTCTATGGAGGCCTAGACCATGACAAAACCTTCAGTGAACAATATATAAATGATTAATTTGCTGTAAAGGATTAAAGAAATACAACATTTTGATACTTCAGTGCTGTAAGGTCAAATGTTTATGAACTACAAGGGTATAAAAATTAAAGTGAGGCTAATGATAATGACTTCAGAAGTAAGACACATGATATTTCTAAATTCTACATTTTCATAACAAAGACACATTGATGTGTGAGTATACAGATATATTTCTTAACTAGTTTGTGGCTTCATTTATCATTATGTTTTCTTGATTATTTTCCCAGGGGAAAAGAAAATGCTTCAAGCTACTGATGACCTCCTTTTCCTCTTCCTTTTAATCTCCCAACATCATCATTATTACTAAGTTTAAAACCACTCTTTCTGTAGTTACTACTTCAAAAATTTATTGGGCAGTAAAACATAAAAGGCTTGATGACCAGTAAGCATAAAGAGAAACAAAGAAGAGATTTAAAAGCATTCACATTACCTAAAGGCAATGAAAACTTGATAGCATGAGAATTAAACTAACAGATAAGAACACTGGAAAATGAAAACAGATACCTCCTATTCTCTCATTTAACTTTTACATGGTGCTTTTGGACTAGCACCCTGGATTGTAGGAACCATGATCTAAGGCTGATTCCCTCTTCAAGGGCAAAGCATCATTCACAGAGCTCTACTCTGCCACTCTGAGAAATTGACTATATTTCCTTATCAGAAAATGTTTTACAAACAAAACTGAGGATTTCGGAGGGGAGGGGGGTGGGGGTTGGGCGAGCCTGGTGGTGGGTATTGAGGAGGGCACGTGCTGCATGGAGCACTGGGTGTAGTGCAAAACAATAAATCTTGTAACACTGAAAATAAATAAATAAATAAAATTTTAAAAAATTAAAAAAAAAAAGAAAATGTGTTAAATGGTTTATGTGGGCAATCTGAGGTAGAAAAATAAAGTTTATAAAAGTTTCCTAGAATTAACATGAAAACTTATTCGAACAAAGAAACATAAATTTAAAAAAGTAAAATACATGCTCTCCTTTTTCTTTTCAGCAATCTTTTCTTTAAACTTCCGCATACTGAATTTGGTAGTACTGCCTGCCTGAGACTTATTCCATATTGATAACAATTTTTGATCCAAGACGGTAGTGACCTCCAATGTTCCTCTAAAATATTTCCTTACTAGCAATCTTTCACAACAAAATTAACTTGATTTCAAATGCTGTCAAGTGTAAATCTCTAATTATGCTACATTTCTGCACGTGGTATACTGGAATTATGATTCATTACTTATGTGATATGTCTTCTAGAGCACTAGATCATTAGCACTTTGAAGAATGACTCAATAACTATCAGAAGTCATGAAAAACATAACGACCATTTTAACAGTGGTATAAAGTGTCTACTAAATTATTTTGGGATCAGAAAGGTATTTTATGTTTAGACTCTTAAAAAGGCTAACTACAAAATCATAGAAATCTCTATTGCTTTTTGTTTTTCTCTCATTGATTGATTATCCCATCCTTGGGCCTAGAACACAACCTTGGAACACGACATTAAAATAGTTCAGAGTTGCTTTTCATCTACATATGCTTGCAATGAATTAAATATTTATTTTTCATAAGCCCAAACAGACGAAATAGCTCCCCACAAACTAAAGAGCAAATTTTCCTTGTACAGTACTTGACCATGGTCCTTATTTCATATCAACTGCTGAACCATTTGATTCTTTAGAAAGACAACACTGTAAACAAGTGAGAAATGGAGGCAGTCAAGTTAAAAAATTGACAAGAAATATTTTACTCAGTCTTCTAGAAGGTAAAAGTCATGGGCTTATGTAAATGTGACAATATATTTACTAAATATTTACTAGACATTTTAAGAGGTTACCTTCTCTTTCCAATTCTCAATTCTACACATTCAACTACATGAGAAGAGTGGTATACTTGGATGACTGATTAGGTACTTTTCCAAATGGATAATTAGTGGAACCTGAGCTTATTGAGTGTTCTGCATTTAAGCGAGCATTTATAGGCCTCACCTCCTGCCATAAACAGAAGAGCCAAACTATTGGCAAAGAAGCTTTTCCTAGACATTGTTTTTTCTGTTACAAACATTTCTCTTGTTTTAATACTTATGACACTCTGAAGAAATTCATGCACATTTATTCACATCAAAATTGATATTGTGATGTCAAGTCTTTCAGAAAGTATTATAAAATTCTCTACAATTAGTAGTAATTAGTACTTGCAGTAGAGATTTCATAACAAGGTTCAAAGAAGTAAATGACTAAGCCATCTAAGTACTTTGTAGGCCTGGGGACTCAGCTCTATGATTAGGGCTGAGCTTTATCGAAAAAAAAAAAACAATGGGGACTTGCCTTGTTCCTGTCATGCTAAAATATACTACCTAATAGGTCAGAAATTAAAATGTGGTCCAACCGACTGAGAGCAATTTATTCATGTAGCTAGAATGGCTTATTAGAAAGCCCAAACAATGTCTGTATATATATATATAATTTTTCATAAACATATATCATCAGCCACTAGAGGAGAAGAGAGAAGTGACAAATGTAATCACCTTCGGTTACAAATCTATTTCTATTGAATTTTTGTCCCCTCAAGAGGAAAAAAGCTCAGTTTTTATTTGCCATTTCATAAAATTTTTTCGACCAAAAAAATTCTGCAAAAGCAGTTCTGTAAAATCTAGCATAATGGTTTCTTACACTGCTTTTAAGCATTAAGGTTGAATTTTTCAACTTTTAATTTGAATCCCTTGCACCTTGCTCTTAAGGTTAAAATAAAATAGATTTTTTTTTTTTAAATCCTACTGTTGTTTATAGTTTCAGGCTAAATAAACTGAGGTAGTTTAAACCAGCCAGTTCATTGAACTCTGTTTACCTCACCACACTTGTTCTAGTGCTCTCCTAATTCAAATTCTACACATAGTTCACGATACAGAACAGTAGCAAAAAGAAAACGCTATTAAATCCAGGGCTTCATCTGATGTAAATGGAATTAATCTAGGCTGAGTATGGGGGCTGAGGATGAAACTTCAGTTTCCTCATCTTTAGACTGTGCCATAAAATAAACATAAAGCCTACAGAAAATAAGTGTTTTGGATCCCAACCAAGCAACTGCATGTGAAACTAACGTATTAGTTATATGAGGCCACAAAAGCATGAAGTACTTTATGTATGTATATTGTCTGTAAGGACATATACGCATATATACCTCTTAGAAACATAGACAGTAGTCCTCCCTTATCCAAGGGACACATGTTCTAAGACCCTCGGTGGACACCCAAAACTACGGAGAGTACTGAACACTATAAACTGTTTTTTCTATAGCTACATATCTGTGACAAAGTTTAATTTGTAAATTGAAGTAAGAGAATAACGACAATAATAAAATAGAACAATTATAACAAGATGCTATTATAAAAGTTATGGGAATGTGGTCTCTTTTTCCCTCTCTCTCAAAATATCTTACTGTACTCTACTCATCCTTCTTGGGATGACACCAGATGATAAAATGCCTATATGATGGGATAAAGTGAGGTGAATGATGGAGCATTAGACTGCTATTGACCTTCTGACAATACTTGAGAAGGAGGATCATCTGCTTCCAGACTGTGGCTGACTACTGAAACTGAAGCCATTGAAAGCAAAACCATGGATAAGGGGGGACTTCTGTATTCTGATGTTGAATATCATGATAAAAAATGTTACACAACTACTAGGATGCATTGTGATGCCTCTACACACTTTATACCTCAAAGTATGAAAATCAAACTTTCAAATTTTTGTATTATAACCATTTTAGTTGTTTCCTAATTTTTTCCAAAGTTAGTGCAGATTAAACAATCATAAATAATTAGTAATTTTTAGAAATTTCTACAAATATGCAAAAGTGCATGTGTGCATGTTAGGAAGGGATGTACTTGGGAGAATATGTATGCAGATTCATTATCGAGTCAGTTACAAATTGCACAACTTTCCAAAAGAGATTGTACCGAATTGATCAGAAACTAATACGACAGTATTATAGTTAAGAAGCTAATTAATGTTAAATAATATTCTATGCTTTTAAACTGTGTCAGCAATAATCAATGCTCTATTAATTCATAACTCCCCTGTGCTAAACTGGCATGTCCGAATATTTAGGTGTTGCATTTTAAGTGTTTCTTGTAATTATGCTCATTTGCATATTTTGAAATGTAGATATCTGTTAAAGGATACTACAAATGATCTAATTTTTTTTCTCCTTCAGTCTAAATAGCTTTGTTTTGAAATTAATTGCTACATATGGACTACAGCAATGTTAACTACCTAACACTAAATTGATGAGATCAACTTAAAAACTTTTTGGTTTTCACTCACTGACATTTATATGTGTGTATGAGTGTGTACGTATGTATGTATGTATCTATCCATCTACCTATATACACACACACACGATATAGAAATAATATGTAATGTGTAATATATAATCTGTATATGTAATATGTATACATACACATATTAGTTTTATTTTTATATCCTAATAGTTAACTCTCATAAATTATTGTCATTTATTTTGGAAAACACTTTAAAATACTGTTTCCTATTTCACTTTCAAAACAGTTGCATTTTCAAGTGCAAGATTTTTTTTTCAAGAGCAAGATTTTAATCATAAAGAAGTATCATGAGAAAAACACATTAGTAATGAAGAGCTACAGAAAGAATAATTATGATTTATAAAGCCAACCTTTAATATCTGATTACTCTTTACTGATACACATAAATACCACCATTATAAAACAGGTAATTTCATCAAAGTCAGTTTTAATAGACTGATCTACCTTGTTTTTCAAAAAGAGTAATAAAAAACAACCCCTAGTAATTATTAATTTTTAAATCATACTTGGCCACCACAGTCATTATTTCTTAATTCTGTATATTCTGACAGAAATAAAATTGAAAGAAATAAAATTTTTCACTTTAGGTTATGGAAATTACTTTCAGAAATACATATTAAAGGGTTCCAAAAATCTTAAAAATAGCTATCAAAACAGCAATCAGTGAAGCAAAACATATTCTTGTAAAAATCAGCTCATGAATTACCATCTGCTTTGCAATAGGATCCTGGCTTAAAGTCTAGAATAAAAAGATTTTAATAGGGAGTTCGCCTTATTATTCAAAAAGCTCTACACTTGTTCAATAAGTCTAAGAAAAAACAGCTTTACCACTCAGCCTAGGATTTTTAAGGCATACAGAGGTGATATCATTTGAAATGTAGCTTATTTTAGTGCAGAAAGTGGTATGTATCATCACTGGCAAACCATGCTATTTCTGAAATACATGTCTTTTTTTAAAGAAATCACCCAAAAACGCTATCTTCTGAGTGAATTAGACCCCTTCTAGCACCAAACAAATTCTTTCAATTTACAATGCTATTTCTCCCAGTGGATGATGTCACTTTCTCTCCCGATTGTGTAGAGACTATGCTATATTAACCTTCCATGCTGAAGTTATTGATCATGTGAAGTAATGATGTAAATCAATCTCATTGTATATAAGATAAAGGGCACGTGGAACACATTTCGGGGCTCTGGTTTATGTACCCAGAGGAGTAAATTTAAAATGGTCATAGAGAGAACAGGACTCTGATATTTCTAGAGGAGAGACATTATATAGTCCATAGAATATGAAAGCTACAGAGTTTCTAGGAGATCTGAGAATTATTCACACCACCTCATAATGTAAAACTCTTTAATGACAGTTGGCAAATCTGTGCTGAGGACATACAGATGTTGCCAAATGTCAACCCAAGGAGAGGGAATCAACATGACTACTTATCTATAGTTGCCAGACCTAGTGATCGGAAGATGGTAAATGTTACCTCATGTAATCATTACTGACAGTTATGGGATCATTCCATACCACTTTCTATACATATTTTTAACTATTTGGCTTCCATTAAGCATTCTAGTTGAAGAAGAGTTTTACTAATAAAAGTGAGAAAATCATTGTGCACATACTACCTTTCATTAGAAAGCATACTTCTTCCTGTGCTCTTTCTCAATCATGATGAGAATACATCATTATTGAGTCATACCTGGGTAGTGAGTTTAACCTCATGGGAAGGAATAAATGTTGTCTTTGCTTCTGTTACATCTCTTGAGAATTTTCCTGGGGCATAAACTGAAGGACTTAAGGAAAAAGACAGTAATTTTCTTCCATCTTTACTCAGAGTTAAAAATTTACATTTGTAAAAGGAAGTAGACTAAAAGAAAAAATGTTTGGTTACATAAATGTGTGTTTCTTTTTAGGATTTTATTTATTTATTTGAGACAGAGAGAGAGTGTGCATGCAAGAGAGAGAGCACGAATGGGGCGAGGAGCAGGAGAAGCAGACTCCCTGCCAAGCAAGGAGCCCAATGTGGGATTTGACCCCGGGACTCCGGGATCATGACCTGAGCCAAAGGCAGATGCTTAGCCAACTGGCACCCTGGTTATATAAATGTTAGAAAAAGATACATTTTGGCTTTGAGGCTATGATTCTGATGCCAGAATAACGGGGTCTAGAAAAGGGAAAGAGTTCACTCTTATAGACACTGGGGAACATTACATAACTTCATAAAATTATCTCAGATAACTTCCTGCTTCAGTTATGCATATTGTGCACATTATTTTGTGATTTTATGTTAATTAGTGCTAATTTTAATTAATTCAATATATACGACATCTCAGGGCTTAGCACGAACTCAAAGTGCCAATGAAACACTAACTAGACACTAACCATGCTTCTGCCTTAGAATTCCTGTGTCAAAGATGTGACCCAAGTTCCACAATAGAAAAACCATAAGCAAGTTAAAGAATCTCATGCCAAATCTCATCAATTCCTATGGAGTAGCAACAGAATAAAATTTAAATCTCCGATGTTCCAAATTGCAACATTAAGATAAATGTACTGAAACTCCAGAATGGAAGATTTGACCCATTAGGAAGAATTCTGTAATAATTAAAAGGAGATAGTTTCTGAGATAGTTACTGAGATAGTTTCTGAGATAAAAAACTAAATATGGAAAGAGGACCAAAAAGAAACCAACCAAGCAAAAAACAGTCCACATTTGCCTGTGAATAAACAAAAAGTACAATACAGTGATTTATTATTATTATTATTATTATTATTATTTGAGAGAGAGAGAGCATGTGCAGGGCAGGGGGCAGAGGGAAAGGGAGAGAGAGAGAAACCCAAGCAGGCTCCACACTCAGCATGAAGCGTGATGTGGGCTCAATCTCAGGACTCTGAGATTATGACCTAAACCGCAATCAAGAATCTGGCATTTAACCGACTGAACCATTCAGGTGTTTCAGGAAGATTTATTTAGAGAATGAGGTGAGGAGAGCCTCTCTGTGGTAGTAAAACTTAAGCAGAAACTTGTACACAGGAATGAAGCAGTCAAAGATCTGAGGAGAGAGAGATCCCAACACAGGGCCGGGATGGGGATGAGGCTGGCACATCCTGCAAATGGCAAGGTCGGTGGTTGGAGGAGAGCGAGAGGAGGGAGCAGATGTGGGGAGTGACTGGTGAAGTTTTGAGGCAGGGAGAGAAGACATCACATGGGTCCCTGTTAAGAAGTTTATGAGATATTCCAAATTTGACGAGGACTACTGGAGAGTTTAAGCTGTGGAATATGTGATATAATCAAATCACCTTAGGTGCAGTTTGGAGAAATGATGGTCAAGAAAGAAAGCACAAGTCCAGGGGCAAGTGAACAACATAAAGAAAAAAAAAAGATGGTGCCTTGATGGCCACGGGAAGGAAATCTGAACTGTAACTCAACAAATGAGACACCTTGTGACCTGTTCTTTACTACTTATTTAGTTTCATTTACAGTAAACTTCTTCCTCCCCTTTGTTATAAGTCTGTTCATCCATCTGAACCTTTGTATATTCTGTTTCTTCTATTTAGAGGGACCTCCTTTTTTCTCTTCATGGTCCCACAGAGATTCCACTGTTATGTTTCAGAGCCTCCTCTATGAAACATTTCCCGACACTTCCAGAAAAAGGAGATCTCACCACAGAATCCCATATAGGATAGAACTTCTCTTTTATGCAATCTCACAATATGCTATTTTATGCTATGTTATCTCAATGGCTATTGAATGGTGTGATTGTTTTCAGCCTCACTAGTCTGAGAAAATTAACAGTATGTAAATTACTGAGCTAAACTTCTTAAACCCATATCACAATGAATATCACTTAGAAGATTATTCTTTTCAATACAACTAATCCAGGCTTATAGTGAAGGAATTCAGTTTTTACAACACTCACAGCATGCCTAGAAATGGGTAAAGAAACCAATGATAAAATTCACATATTAGAGTCAGAGTATCTAAAGCGCCAAAAATATTGCTTGTATACAAAAATGGTCTACCTTGTGTATGAAATAAAACAGTATCTTTGAGTTGATATACAATTCTTCCATATTAAAGCACTGAATGGGACCAATTTAAAAAAGGAACTACTGAATTGTGCTTCAAGTCTCAATCCACCTAAGATTTTTCAGGCTTAGAAATTATTGAGTAACTCTACCCAACTTCTTTGTGATTAGATGGTTAATCAGTATCATGACTTGTAATAGAACCCACATAAGTCACTGTATCTTTCATTTCACACTTCCAAATCTGAAGTGAAGAGTGTGAAAAAAAAGACTGACAACTTCAACCTCTTCTTTAACTGAGTTCATATGAATTAAGGGTACAGGGCCATATATTAAGTAAATGATCAATACACCAATTGGAAATGCCTGTTCTTTCTAAGGACACAAACTGTAAATAGTATGTTAAAGTCCTATCAAAAACCACATTTTTCAAGTTTTCCAAGCAACAATTCAGGTGAATTTATATACCAGTACTATAAAAATAAATACCTATACATAGAGCTGAGTTGAAAATCACTTCTCACAAGAGATTTAATTCTAGAAACAAAGCCATAGAAAAAATAATTCTCTGTAAATTGAAGGAAATCTCAATGCACCAGTGGTTTCCTGACTTAACAGTTATGACCTCTGTCCCTCACGTGAAGAAAATTTTACTTTTAGGACATCGTGTTTGAGAAAATATGTAACAACAAAATGTCACTATGAAACTAGAAAACAAACATGAATTCGTAATTTTAATATGCCTATCAAATTGTCTATATACCTATAAATAGACTTGAAGTCTTATTTAATGGCATATTTTTCAGCCCACAGCCAATGTTTAATATACACGGGCCAGTGGAAATATAGCAAAATCTCAGAAAAACCTATTTAGAAGCTTCAAGGTTTGAAGACCTAGAGTTCACAAACCAGTAAATTAAGATAACTTATAATTTGAATATCTTGCGTTAAATTGAACCATCATATTTATCAACAGCCTTCTGTTATATATTAGATTTTTAAAGTAGAATACACGTGTTTCTATAGCTGATTATTACCATTTCATATTAGAGAGATCTTCACAAATGTGTCCAACATATCTATGTATATTCTTTCTCCTTTGAAGCATGCCTATGTATTTTTTAAATTATTAATCCCTGTTATTCAAAGAAACATAAAAATTCATTTTGCTTCTGCAAGCCCTGGGACTAAGGCTTACCTGAGGTTAGATTAAGAAAGTTGGCAGAAACTAAACAAGCACGGATGAACTATGCGATTAAATTACACTTTCATTTGCCTGCCCTAGAAATGCTCCCTTTTGAGTAGTACATGTTCTAAGCCCTTTTATGAAAATATGCTGGCCT
>JAQQSY010003848.1:0-12691 GCA_028646535.1 Procyon lotor
GAGTTATCCTTGTTTTATGTAAAAGGAGACTGAGGCTCAAAGAGGTTGAGCAAACTGCCTATTTAAATGAATTGCCTTGTTAAAGCCATGGGTTTGTTTTCTTTTGTTTTTCATCATTTCCATCCAACCCTGGAGAAGGGCTCAGTGTGAAGAAAGGATGGAGTCTAGAATCTCTTGGTGAAAATGAGTTGTTTGTCCATTTTATTTCATCTACAAACATGCATGTTTTATGTGGCAGGCCCTGTGAAGGCTCTGGGGATACAGGGCAAAGAGGACAGGAAGAGGCCCTGACCTCATGAAGATGATCGATCACAAGAGCCAGACATAAAGCAAATAATTGCAAAAGGGCATTTGATTGTGGTTCTGATTGGTATTATTTCTTGTTTTCCTCGGTCCCAATTTCTCATCCAGTGGTTGAAAACTGATCAATGATAATTAATAGAATTGTAGAACCCATAATAAATTTGTCCCAGGCAAAGTCTTTCTTATTCTTTTTTTTTTCTTAACACTTGTAAGTACCCTTGTTTATTCCAGAGTCCACTGAAAATTAGAACATGAGGCCGAGGGCACACCTGGGTAGCTCAGTTGGCTGAGCGTCTGCCTTTGACTCAAGTCATGATCCCAGGTCCTGGGATCAAGTCCTACATCGGGCTGCCTGCTCAGCGGGGAGCCTGCTTCTCCCTCTGCCTCTGCTGCTACCTGTGCTCTCATTCTTTCTCTATCTCAAATAAATAAAAATCTCTTTAAAAAAAAAAAAAGAAGAAGAAGATGAGGCTGAATGACCAGGGTAAAGACAACTAGACCGGGTATGTTGAGTCCAAGATTTTTAGGGACCCTGCCACCAAATAGCTGTGGTAGTGCAGGCAAGTCTCTTCCTGGGTTTTGGTTTCCTTGTCTATCCAATAAGGGAGCCCTTGTCAGTCTCTGAGGTGGCTTCGGGGTGTCTCTGAGTCTCTGCTGGCCTGAGGTGGGGGCTTTGGGAACTGAGGCCAAGAGGGGAGCCAGCCCTCACGCTGTGTGTGTGTGTTTCCCGCAGGAACACCATGCTGAGCCTTTGCCTTGAGAATGCAGAGCTGAAAGAGCAGATGGGAGAAGCCATGTCCGATGGATGGGAGATCGAGGAAGACAAGGAGAAGGGCGAGGTGGCCGTGGAAACTGTGCTAGCCAGAGGGAATCTGAATGAGAAGAGCCTTCAGGCTGAGTTCAGAAAGCTCCAGGGAAAACTGAAGAATGCCCACAACATCATCAACCTCCTCAAAGAACAGCTGGTGCTGAGCAGCAAGGACGGGAAGAGTAAGCTTAGTCCGGAGCTCCTTGGGCACCTGGCTCGGGAGAGCGACAGAATGAACACAGAGCTGGTCTGTTCTCCTGAGAAGCCCCAGTGCCGAGAGGAGGAGCACGTGACCGTAAGGCCCTGCCCCAGACCCCAGAGCCTTGACCTTGGGGCTGCCCTCGCCGTGGATGGCCACCAAGTAAGTGTGGGATTAGATGGAACGCGACACCGGAGAAGGACTGGAGGCGACAGTTTTTACCTAAAACAGTTGTGCCCCACGGGTCAGAAGGGAGTGAGGGAAGGGCACCTTTGCCCCCCAAGCAGTGCTAATAACATTCCTCACACATTGAGCCTCTGGGAAAGCTTTTACAACATTATCTCCCAAACCTTACTTGGGTAATCAATTGTTCATAAATATTTCTTCAGCGCTTCATTTTCCAGATAACACACTAGGCATTGGGCACCAGGCAGTAAGATCTGCTCTCTGCCCCCCAAGTCCTCAGTGTGGTGGGGAGAGATGACACAAAAGAGATCATGTCAATAGGATGCCGTGTAGGGATGCTGAAGGCGGCCCAGACAAGTGGTGTGTAATGACACCTCTCCTTATCACTGCCATTGTCGTCACAGCCCAGGAGGGGTTGTCGGGATCCTCGTGGGGGAGGGGCTTTGCTGAGTATAGAGTAAATGGAGACTATCGAGGATTCTGGGGGAGGGGGGATGAGGGTGGGACAGGAGCACAGGGAGAGACGAGGAGAGGTTTCTACGCCTCCTCTTTTCAAGCGCCGAGCCAACATTTACTGAGAGCTCCTCAGTGGACTCTGCTGGCACCGGACTATGTGCTGAAAGTACAGAGGTGAATAAAACATTATCCTAGGTCTGCAGGAGCTTGGAGCTGAAAAGCAAGCCACTACCAAAGGGCTTGAGGAATGCTCAAGGGAATGCTTGGGAACAAACCCAGGAACAAAGTCCACAGGGTTCAGAAAGGGAAGGGGCCAGGACCGCACAGGGCGGTTACTGCCTGGTCCATATGCTGCCTCTTTTCACAGCTGGATAACCAGCGCCAGGCCCGAGACCCTGGGCCTCAATCAGATTTTAGCCTTCCTGGGTGCACCAAGCACCTGCGCTCCCAGCTGGCCCAGTGCAGACAACGCTACCAGGACCTCCAGGAGAAGCTGCTGATATCAGAAGCCACGGTCTTTGCCCAGGCCAACCAGCTGGAGAAATACAGAGTCATGCTTAGTAAGTCTTAGGTTCACCATTACCAAGGTATCTGTCTTCTCCCTGAGAAGCTGTGTGCTTTGCAGACTTCCCTTTTCTTCCCCAGCCTCAAAACAAATTCGATCCTGACCACGGTCCTAGAACTGTGGAAATGGATATTTAACTGCAGTTTTTGCACCTGGCCGAGAAGAATAAAGAACAAAGCAAGTTTGTAGTTAGCATATAGGGAAGACATGGGCTAATGTCTAGGCTTGCTGACTGCTGGTATAGTCAGCAAAATGCTTTACATCTCTCAACACATACTGATAGTTTCTCTTCTCCTCTTGGCACCAAATCATATTCTTCAAAAAGATACCATCACCGTTGGTTTAGAATCCATGCTTTCTACTAGAACTTCCTACGGTGATTGAAATGCTTACGGAGCACATGAGATGTGGCTAGTTCAACTTGGGAATTTTATTTAATTTTAATTTAATATGAAGTCGTCACATGTATCTTGTAGAACAGTGTGGATCTCGATGTTTTAGGACTCTAAATTAGCTCAGTCCCATTGACATATTTACTGAGCCTCTATGGATAAAGCACTTGCTAGTTTCACTGGGGCTTCTAGGGATGATAATATATATAATACCCAACTTAGAGAGGTCTGGTCCCCAAAAAGCCTCAGTTGTTGTAGGTGAGATCACCACTGGCAAACAGAGGCTCATCCTGGTGGAAGGAAGTCCTGCCTGGAGTGGGTCTCCCACTTGGGTCCAAAGAAGCAGGCATCCTAGTCTGGCTCTGACCTCCCTGCCCCCTGAGGGCTAGAGCATGTGCCCAAGGTTGAGGAGGTACGTGGGACATTCCGAGAACCTCTGTGACACCCTCTATCTCTTCCCGAGCAGGTGAATCCTTGGTGAAGCAGGACAGCAAGCAGGTGCAGGTGGACCTCCAGGATCTGGGCTATGAGACCTGTGGCCGAAGTGAGAATGAGGCTGAGCGGGAGGAGAGCACCAGTCCCGGTAGGAGCACAAGGGCAGGGCTCACCTGGGCTCCCCGGAGTCGGCCTTCCCATCTGGGAGCTGTTGGCCAGTCCCACACCTGATGAGGAGTAGGGCTGAGGGGGTATCATAGACTGAAGGGGAGGAGCAGTGAGGCCCAGGAAGTGTGGCAGAGAACTCTCATCCAACACGAGGCTGAGTGTGAGTGGGAATGTCTCTAATTAGTTTCCAAAGTACTGCTGTTGATTAAAAGAAGAGAAGTTCTATCCAACAGATGATCACCTAAGGCTTACTTATTTTTTTTTTTTTAAGATTTCGTGTATTTGACACAGAGACACAGCGAGAGAGGGAACACAAGCATAGGGAGTGAGAGAGAGAGAAGCAGGCTTCCCACCAAGCAGGGAGCCTGGGATCATCCCAGGACCCTGGGATCATGACCTGAGCCGAAGGCAGACGCTTAACAACTGAGCCACCCAGGCGCCCTTAAGGCTTACTTTTTAATGAAGAGACCAGATGAGCTTGTGGAGACATGCAAACTCTAAGCTAAAAAATCTGTTTTTCCATCATAGAAGGACTTTGACTGTAGGGACACCCACCAAACTGAAATTGCGAAAAGAAAAAACACTCGGGGCGCCTGGGTGGCTCAGTGGATTAAAGCCTCTGCCTTCGGCTCAGGTCATGGTCTCGGGCTCTCTGCTCGGTGGGGAGCCTGCTTCCCCCTCCCTCTCTCTCTGCCTGCCTCTCTGCCTACTTGTGATCTCTCTCTCTGTCAAATAAATAAATAAAATCTTAAAAAAGAAAAAAGAAAATAGCTCAGGGCAGTGGAAGGTGACCATACCTGGTACCTGACTTGCAGGGCTGTTGAGTGGGTGGGGAAATACCAGGTCTGAATGTTAGTAAAGCACAGGGCTGAGTAAAGTACCGCCTCAACTTTTGCTCTAGTGATTCCTATCCCCACCACCAGAGCTGCCTCCGAGCCTCAGCAGCAGGCGTAGCTTTCTTCAGGAAAATATCTTTGTCTTTTCTCAGAGTGTGAGGAGCACGGCAGCCTCAGGGAAACAGCCCTGATGGAGGGGGGCCTGGGCCCACCAGCGGCCAGCCCCCCAGGGAAGAAGCCCCTGGAGAGCCCTCGAGGAAAGCAGGAGGAGTTCCGTGCATACGGAAAGGCAGAAGACATCTCTGTCCTGCAGAAGGACATCAGAGACCTGAAGGCCCAGCTGCAGAATGCCAACAAGATCATCCAAAACCTCAAGAGCCGGGTCCGGTCCCTCTCGGTTACGAGTGATTATTCGTCTAGTCTGGAGAGACCACGAAAGCTGAAGGCTGTTGGCCCCCTCGAGGGGTCTTCACCTCATAGTGTCACTGACGAGGATGAGGGGTGGCTGTCTGATGGCACTGGGGCTTTCTACCCCCCGGGGCTTCAGGCTAAAAAGGATCTGCAGAGTCTGACCCAGAGAGTGTCTCAGCTGGAGGCCCAGCTCCCAAAAACTGGAGTGGAAGGGAAGCTGGCAGAGGAGCTGAGATCAGCCTCATGGCCTGGGTAAGGGGGACACTCTTTGGACCCTGATTTGATTGATAATGTCTGAGTTTGTGTTGGAGGTGGGCTAGCCCAGGCAGGTGGAAGACAGAACACATCACGGCGATCAGAAGAGCGCCTACTTAAATGCCAGGCCTAGATCCGAAGAGAGGTCAGTAGGCCCTGCTCGGGAGACACCAGGTCTCTGGGATTTCCTCTCAGGAATCTATTAGTAAAGTGACCAGATACGTGGTGTAGTAGGAAGACTGGAGTCAGACTGCCTGGGTCTGAATCCTAGCTCTGGCACTTTCTAGCTCTCCAACTTACTTAGACTCTCTGGGCCTCTTTCCTTACCTATTAAGTGAGGAGAGTAGAAGAACCTGTCTCCATGGGAGGTTACTGGGAATGAATTAGTGATCAAATGAACAAGTGATCAAAATTGCCTAACATATATTAAGCTCTCAGTATGACTTACCATAACTGTTACTGTTGTTGATACTTTGTGTTGGAAGATACTGGGTATCTGTCCTTGTTATCTGCACTGAGTATCAAACTGTGCAAAAGCTTAGTGGCCTCAAACAATAATTTATGTGGATTGATGGGGCTCAACAGGGTGGCTCTTGCTTGGGGGTCTCTGGTGGGGCTGCCATCCGATGGTGGCTGGCGCTGGACATAGCTTCCTTCACGTGTCTGGCGATGTGGTGCTCCTTGGCTTCTCTCTTTCCCCCTTTGGCTTCTTGTCTTCCAGGGTCTTTCTTCCTGGGGTGGGTCTCTCATGGTGGTTCCACTTCCGCGTGGTGGCTGGCTTCCAACACAGCGGAAGTAGAAGTCTCCAGGACAGTTAGGAGCTACACCTGGACTTGGCACGGGGTCGCTTCCCTCACCACCTCAGTCACAGTGCTCCCAGAGCTCTCCCAGATTTAAGGAGGTAGAGAACAGCCTCTACCTGCTAATGAAAGAAGAGGCAAAGGCACATTGGCAACAATGTCATGTGGAACAGGAACTTTTGTAGTGGCCATCCTGGCAAAACAGTCTGCCGTCAGAGACGGACCTCCAAAGAGAAGGCATGAAAGATCTTATCTAGACTTAGAATTAAGTGATTTCCCCACCTCCGAGTTTATGTATTTATTTTACATAATCTCTCCACCCAACCCCGGGCTTGAACTCCCAACCCCGTCATCGAGTTGATTGAGCCAGCCAGATGTCCCAGGATTAAGTAATTCTAGTCACTGAATTTATTTTTATTTATTGGGTTTATCGACTATCTACTCAATACATTTAGTGTTTCTTGAGTATCAGCTGTGAATCTACACTCTACTAGTCCCGTGAGGAATGTAAAACTGGGCACTGTATTTACCTCCACAGGACCTAGGATTCTCTTGGACAAGGGACTAACATGCACAAAACAGTGTAAGAATCACTAAATCACTAAACTGATGTCATGTATCAAAGTAGGATTTACTCTTAAATACCTTCTTTTGTTTCTGTGCCATAATTCAGCCTCAGGGAGCTCCTTCGAAATGTTCTCAAGGAAATCTCTACCAAAGGCCCGTAATTTCACATTCACTTGTTTTCATTCTTATTTTTTCCTCTTGTCTCCTATATTAGGAAATATGATTCCCTGATTCAGGATCAGGCCCGAGAGCTGTCGTACCTACGCCAGAAGATACGAGAAGGGAGAGGTATCTGTTACCTTCTCACTCAGCATGCGAAAGATACAGTAAAATCTTTTGAGGACCTTCTTAGGAGCAATGACATTGACTACTACCTGGGGCAGAGCTTCCGGGAGCAACTCGCCCAGGGAAGCCAGCTGACAGAGAGGCTTACCAGCAAACTCAGCACCAGTAAGTTGGCCAGAGGCCTTTGGCACGCGCTCGGTCACTTCCACAGCCCCAGGCCCAGGTGGCCGGCACACCTCCACCACAGCCTTTTAACCCAGGTCCTGCTTCCACTTCATTTCCTGGAGCCATTACAGGATCAGGACTGGCTGGTGGGGAGCACTGAGGAGAAGGTTGGGAAGTCATGGTTGCAATGGCAGAAATTGGAGCACTCATGGCAAGTGACCTTTAGGGAAGCCGGCTGTGTCCATCCAGTGCTAAGGGGGAGAGAGGGAGAAGAGATCGGAGGACCTCATTAGTGAAAAGAGCCTGACCTGAGAATTGCAAGACCCCAGGGGTGGCCTGGGTGCCGCCATTAATTTGCTTTGGGGAATGGCTTAGCCTTTCAGTGTGTGTCTCTTTGTTTATCGCATGATGTCATACGTGAATATAATTCCAATATGGTTAAAGCACCCTGCCCTTTGGACGTGGTTTGGGCACTGAATGTCTTAGGGCAAGGGCTAGGAATATTGGTTACCATTGGAGCTCTTTACTTAGAAAGCATTTCCTGAGAGTACCCAAGGGAGTGCTTCGGGATCTGTCTTGGGGGCCAACCCTCCCACATGCTGGTGACAGGTGCAGAGGTGGGACAGGGTGGTTTGTCATCTCCTCAGAGCAAGAGTGGGTTCTACATAAGCGCTGTGATCAGGGACACAGAGCATGCATCTGGGAGTGAGTCTGTGGCTGGCTTGGAATATTCCAGAGAGAAGCTGGTCAAGTGCCTTTTAAACTTCTTTGCATTGATTAGGGCAGAGGAAGTCCTGATGCTGATCACCAGGTCAGGGGAGGTCTGCCTGGTGAGCTCAAAAGAGAGAGCTACCGGTCTCCCCTCTGAGGATACAATCTGCAGCCTTCCCAAGTAATTCTCCTAAATGTCCTGGACATACACAGAGTCACCTTTCTGTCCCCACAGAGGCTCTTGCATTTGTAATGTAGGAAGTGGGACCTGTTTAATTTCTTACCATGTCTTTCTGAATTTGGCTTACAGAGGATCATAAAAGTGAGAAAGATCAAGCTGGACTTGAACCGCTGGCCCTCAGGTAATTTGAATTAGGATCTGGTAAAAGAATCAGGAACAAGGCCCAAGGGGTCCAGGGTGACTGTAACTTTACAAATCAGGGTGGGGAAATGCTGATTAGAACGTATTCATTTATTCATGAGACACCTTAGCCTAATTCTCTTTTGCTGTAATTCTGTTGATTTCTATTTGCGTATTTGTTCTCCAGGCTTGCTACCCTAGACTCGGTCTGACCCAACAGTAAACTAACCAGGTTCCAGGGGTCCTTGGCACCCCCAAGGCTCTCCTCTGCTTTCTTCCTGGCTGTTTAAAGACGAGGCCATGCTGCTAAGTGGACTTACCCTAAGCTGAGTTGGCAGCTAATTTAATAATCGTCCAGAAAAAAAAGAATCAAAGAACCTTGGGGTGGTTCCTCGGGGGGGAAAGGCCTGGGTGTTGCAGATGCCTGGGAGGCTATGGTGTCTCCGGACCCAGTTTTCAGTGAGTCGCTGCGGAGAATCTTACCATGTGCCGTAAAATATGGGCTCCAAATCCGCTGTTACCTCTAGTCCAAGCCCCTCTGTGTCGGAAGCGTGCTTTAGACCACGTGGTGCCTCCCAGAATTCCTGCGGCGAAGGGCAAAGTGTTTCGGTTTTATTTTCGTGGCGAATCCACCCCAGACACGTGCCCGGGCTGCACCCTCAATCATCCAGATGATTCCACGCGTCCTGCTCTCAGTTGTCAAAGGCAATGCCCAACTGCTGTGTGTTTGTCGCCGCTTATCTTCAGTTACTGTACTTACCTTCTTGGAGACCCATAACCAGCAGTTCTTGGGGCTGCGTTTGGAGCAGCTGTGCCTTAGAGGGCTGGCTAAGTCTCTGCGAGTCCCCAGCATCTCCTGTGGCCAGTGCCTTGGGTGGTGGTTGCCCCTGTTTCTCCCTCTGCCCCTCACCTACTTTCTGCCCCTAATCAGTGATAGGTTATTTTGATCGTTCTTCACAGGAACGGTTCCCTTGGCTTCTGTGGCTTTTCCTGCGTGCCTGGGTCAGGACGAGTTGGGCCGGTGACCTTGGCTTCACCTGTTGTCCCTTTCCACCCCACTAGGCTCAGCAGGGAGCTGCAGGAGAAGGAGAAAGTGATCGAGGTCCTGCAGGCCAAGCTGGATGCCCGGTCCCTCACGCCCTCCAGCAGCCACGCCTTGTCGGACTCCCAGCGCTCTCCCAGCAGCTCCTCCTTCCTGTCTGATGAGCTGGAAGCCTGCTCTGACATGGATATAGCCAGCGAGTACACACACTACGAAGAGAAAAAGGCTCTGCCTGGTCACTCAGGTAGCCTCCCCTTTCTCTAGCCAGGCTGCATAGATCCTCCTTGGTGTGCGTCAGGCTGAACGTGGCCCTGGGACCAAGCACCAAGCACAGGCCCCTGTGCCTCAGGACCTTTGCTCTGCTCCTGACTCCACGGGGTGTCACTGGGTCTCCACTGGATGTTCATGCTGGTAGAGCCGAGGGGAACCACAGTGGGAAGAGCGAGAACATCCAGGCAGGCTCTTCTTCCCCATTGTCTCATGAGCACAGACTGGCTGACTGACTTCCTTCCCCAAATAGAACATCATCTCCCTCCTGCAGTGGTCTTGCTCACTGCATGTCCTGAGCCAGTATCCCCTGGGCATCTGTCAGTGGTCACGGATGCTGTCGCTCCCGCCTGGTACTTTTGGAAACGCCATATTCATGGTTTCCGGGTCTGGGCCCCACTCTCACCTCTGAGGTGGTTTGCCTCCCTCAGGAAGCCCTACGCAAACAGGGAAATGAACACGGCTCCCAGCGTTTGTGCTTGGTGCTTTCCCAGAAAGCCAGGCTCTGCCCTGGTACCCCTGGCTAAATAGAAGGACAGATTCCAGTTCTTTGTCGACCACCAAACATTTTCTTTCATTCGTGGGTTTTGTAGATCCCATCCATCATTCGAGTCATTCCGCTGTACTGTCTTCTAAGCCATCAGCAACCAGTGCACCTCGGGGGGTTAAGGCCGAACCCAGCAGCAACCCCATCGGCTTGCCAGCTCCCCAGAACCCCCCGCAGGAGGCCAGCCAGGCCCATCCAGGTATGCGACAGCCCACACGACCGTAGCTCTGTCTCCTCCCTCAGCAACCTGATTGACTTTTCTTTAGGGACGAATGTTTCCACTGTGAGGGGCTTCTAGGCATCAGATTCTAGACGAAATCAAGAGGCCATCCTAGTCCACCAATCGTGTCTGCATTTCCTTTGTTCTAAGTATTTTAGGCAAACCAGAGATCTGCAGTAGACTTTGATCGGCATACCAATTTTGATCAGTAGTCAGAGCATCCTTTTAAAGTAAACATTTGCATTTCTTTCTTTCATTTCACCCTAGGGAGCAAAGAGGCAAAATGTCTCTCCCAGAATTATAATAGCCACAGAACAAAAAGAAAGCCGCTTCACTGCTCGCCTGGAAGTGTTATCCATTTTATCGGCAGGGCGAGCCTCTGCAGCAGCTTGGGATGCTTTAGGATCCTGCAAGGTTCTGTTGACATTACATGGTCATTCATTCATGGATGTAGGAACAGCTGGGCAGCCCTTGACATGTACCTAGTGTGCGTCCTGCAGCCACTTGGAGGGGTACATTTCATTTACCTGCCTCAACCTAATTGCCAGGGGTGCTATTCAGTGAAAGCCCCACACCAGTGATGGTGGGAAAAGGCAAGCCCTGTCCCCACCTCCTACCTCCCGCCACGACCGGCTGGCTGCCTTCAGTGTGGTTAGTCCTAAGGTGCCTGCAGAAGGCACAGTGCTGTTCTTCTGTGGCCCCCATTTCTCCTGAGAGCAAGTCAGCCAAAATCTTAAGGAGGGGATGTGTCTGACCCTTTCTGAGCTGGGGCTCAAAGTTTTTGGGCCAGAGTAGGCAGTAGCTGGTCCAGGGAGTCATGGGGAAAAGCTATTTGCCTAGTGCTGTAGATGTCTGTGCAGATGCCCTGGGGCCAAATGGAATAGAAGGCCAGGGGCTTTAAAATGGGAATACCTCCCTAAAGGATGTCTGACCTGTGTCGCTTGGCAACGTGGGTGTCCTCGCAGTGCTGCTCTGACAGTGTGTCAGCATCCCAGGGCGAGGGACGTGATTAGAATGTACTCATTATTTTCCGTGGCAGGCATTCTCAGCAGGTCAGTCTTGGTTTCTGCTCCCTCCTCAGGCTTCCTGCCATATAACGTTTCTAGGAAAGAGGAGATAGATTCAGACTTCGGAACATCCCAGGGTCCCTAAAGACCTGTTCGTAGATGGGCGACATCGCGATCATCTCGGGAGATCTATTTTAAATGCAAATTTCCAAGCCCTCCTCACAAAGCTTATGACTTAGTAGAGCAGGGCCTGAAGCGTCTGCACGTATTAGGAATTTTTCGGAAGTGATGTGAATGCCCAGACAGGCACAGTGTCTGAGTCACTTCACCAAGACTTTGATTTTCCATTTGGTGAATGAACCCGTTGATTTGAGATTCTCGGGTTTGTTTCCATGAGACTCTTGAATGACACGCATGAGGAATGCATTTCCCCACAATCCTAGCCTGCTCCTGCCCTCCTCAGGTTGAACCCTCATCTCTCAGAAGAGTTCCAGGTGTAGGGAGTCTTGTCACAGGGACAAGGACCAACTCCCACCCGGGGATGCTTGGGAGCATTGAGGCACAGCTCTCCTGACCCCTCCGTGCCTGGGACAGCTAAGAGAGGCTCTCACGGCTGCCTGGGATACCGTTATGCCATCTTGCCTGCTATAGCCAGTTGTTTCCACGGGGAGCATAGAATATGTATGTGGGGTATCCCCGGAGAGGGAGAAGGCGGAGGGGTCAGCTAATCCAGCCTCTTGGGTGGAAACCTTGCCCTTCGTCTTGTCAGCCGGCGCCACACTGAAAGATAGCCACCCCCCCAGGAGACATCAGGACAAGCAATGGTTTCATCTTCTCCATCTTTTCCTCACTCCTCTCTTTCTAATGACGTGTCTCCTTTCTTCCCAACTCTGTGTTTCTAGGCCTTCACTTTCCCTCCGTACCCACGCTGGTTAGCCTTCCCCAGGCACCCCTGCCCTCAGCAGCACCCAGCTTCCTGCCTTTCAGCCCCACCGGCCCTCCCCTCCTTGGCTGCTGGGAGACCCCCGTGGTCTCCTTGGCAGAGGCTCAGCAGGAGCTGCAGATGCTGCAGAAACAGCTGGGAGAAAGTGAGCACTTCCTGTGGCCTTCATGTGCTTGGGCCTGGCTGCGTCCCGCATGGCTTCAGCGTGGCAACGGAGTTTTGAAAAACTGACATAGTGTGTGCACGTCACCAGTGGGTGACTGCCAGACAGCCCTGCTTGCTTTTTTGGGGAAATACGTTTACTGTTGTCTTTCTGGTGTGTGTGTATGTGTGTGTGTGTGTGTGTGTGTGTGTGTGAGATCGTTTCGTCAGGCCCTAGACCTGCTCCTGTCCCGCTGCTGGCAGTGTGGGGTACCACCGAGTCTGCCGAAGGCCTGACACGCCGGTGACGTGTCTGCAGGCAGGGCCCAGGTGAGAGCTTTTGTGCCTTGCCTGTGTGAGGCAAAGTGGCCACGTTCCAGGGAGTCCTTTCCATGCCTGTGACAGTCTTCTGCTCTAAAACGCGCTCTTAATCAAGTTCAGCTCCTGACATCATCAGATTGAAGGCACAAAGGATAGTAGCAGTAGAGGGATTCAGAAGAGGTGACGAAGGCCCTTTTCCTATGGCGCAAGGTTCATTTCAACCCTGGGACAGGTGACATGTGGGCGACGAGGACCAGAAGCACAGGCCGTGATACCTGATTGTAAATTCTGTCCTCTGAC
>JAQQSY010003849.1:0-12690 GCA_028646535.1 Procyon lotor
TTTTTTTTTTAAAGATTTTATTTATTTGACAGAGAGAAACACAGTGAGAGAGGGAACACAAGCAGAGGGAATGGTAGCGGGAGAAGCAGGCTTCCCACTGAGCGGAGAGCCCGATGCGGGGCTCGATCCCACGACCCTGGGATCATGACCTGGGCCGAAGGCAGACGCTTAACGACTGAGCCACCCAGGCGCCCCGAGAGCAGCAAATTTTTAAAAGAGCACAGATGGTTAAGTCTAGGAGGCAATGAAGGTTAGCAGGCAGTTTTGTTTTTCATGCCTGGCTATCACTTACAGTGTCTATATGGCTTTAAGTCTGTGGCTTTAAAGTATACTCCTACTGTTGGGGGAACTTGCATAGCAGTATGAAAATACTGGGCACCCTGGCCTTTATGACCTCAGAGAATAATGACAGGTGGGGTCAGGTTGGACTGGAGGGACTGCCAGAGATGGTCATCCCAACAGTGAGGTGATTTATGAGCCATGCTTAGCAGTTTGCAATGAGATTCAGAAAAGTCTTTTTTTAAAATATTTATTCATTTGACAGAGATCACAAGTAGGCAGAGAGGCAGGCAGAGAGAGAGGGGGAAGCAGGCTCCCCGCTGAGCAGAGAGCCCAGGACCCTGAGATCATGACCCAAGCTGAAAGCAGGGGCTTTAACCCACTGAACCACCCAGGTGCTCCAAGAGATAAGTCTTTATCCTTTGGTCTTATTTAGTCAGATACTTTAACATGATAAAATTATCCCTCTTTGTCTTTAACAGAATGGCTTGAGACAGAGGTCTATGGGGAAAAAATGACACTTTTCTATACAAATAAATTGTTAAATTTTTCCTTAGGACAGTATTCTGACATGCAGATAGAAACAGAAGGGTTCTGAGTTTTAACTTCTGTAGATAATTTGATCACTGAATGAGGAGCGTGGGTGCAGAACAACAAAATGAGATTTAGGAGCTGCAAGAGCTCAGTCATGTGAAAAGGTTCAGGTCTGGGAAAGGTAAGACCTTCACTGCTTGGCATCATCCTAGGCACAAGATAGAGTTTTAGTTCAGAAAGATGGGATTACCAGAACAGAACAGAATGTTATTTTACAGTTCATTTTAACTGGTCCAGAGTTAACGAAGCATGGGAAGTTGCTGTCACTTTGTGGGTATTAGGATAGATTTGAAAATTCTGGTTATTACAGTAACTTTGATTTCGTAAATCTGAATTTCTTATTAGAGTAGCATTACAGAAAAATGGAACTTTTATGGTATTTGTGGTTCTCTGAGGAAGCATCTTGTATCAGTTTCTGAAGGCGTTTTGGGATGTGTGTGTGTGTGAGAGAGAGAGAGAGAGAGAAATATGCCAGCGACGAAAGTGTCTTCTCAGACAGAATATTTCTGTAACTTGACTGCCCGCATTATTAGGGACCAGAGAACAACAGCGAACTCTTTAAAGTCTACTTTGAAGTTCAGTGAAATAGCCTTTTTCTCTAACTGCTTATTTACTTCAACCAATCACGAGAACTGAGTACTTTGCAATTTCAGAGCAACCAAGAAAGCTTGGTTGAAATGGATCAAAATGAAGTAAATGCACCAGAACAATAGTAGATAAATTAGAGGTTCTACTCTGAGTTTTATCGAAACAGTCCCGTATTTGAGTTTATCCAAGGCCATGGGAAATAAGGAACAGTGAAATTAAAACAAAGGAAAATCTTGCAAGTCTGAGATTTAGCAAGTTTTTGTTCTTTCTGGCTATGAACACCTGTAGGAAAAATAGGTATTTGTGAATCTTTCTGAGGTCTATTTGCCCTTTGCCCTGTATGTCTCTACCTAATCAAGTACCTTTAGAAACAGATGAGGTTTTTAATGGCATAGTTACTAGGGAAGTGAGAAATGTCTTTAATCCTGTTTTATTTTACATGCCTAATTTAAGCTCTAAGCCTACAGGTGTTAGGCTGTGTCAAATTCCCAATATGCAATAAATGGAAAATTCAATATAATGTCTGTTATTATTTGTAATATTTAAAAGCCATGAATGTGCTATCACCTTGTTTTAAATTCAGAACTCTGAATTATATTTTCTTATAGTACAATGAATATTAAGTCTAGGTGTGCATACCAAATGAAGTGTTTTTCTTGGAAAGATGGAAAATGATTTGGTGAGTACACAGAAGAGAAAGAGAAAGCTCAGGTTCAGACTGGTTAGAATTGACCCATGAACAGCACTGAATTGAACTGTGTGGGTCCATTTACATGTAGATTTTTTTTTTATACTACTGAAAATGTGTTTTCCTTATGATTTTCTTAACATTTTATTTTCCTTAGCTTACTTGATTGTAAGAATATAGTACATAATACAAATACAAAATATGTTAATTGACTGTTGATATTACCAGCAAGGCTTCCCAATCAACAGAAAGCTATTAGTGGTTAGGTTTCTGGTGAGTCAAAAGCTATCGATTTCCATCTGTGTGGGAGTTGGGGTTGCCTCTAAGCTCCATGTTGTTCAAGGGTCAACTGTATACTGAGTACTTAAATTGATTTATACTGAACATTTCCTTCTTTTTTATGTGAGAGAAGTTTCAATTCTTCTCCGGTTATATTTTCCCTTTCTCCATCACCAAACCTTCAAATCACCTCTGATTAATTTCTGCCCAAATGTCCCATAGTTTTACCACTTTAACAATTAGTCACTTCTTTACATTTTCCCTTCTTGTTCTCACATGTTGCACACATGTTTCGAGTTGCCTTCACGGCACATGCAATTTTGTATTCAGCTTTTTTATTATTAATTTTCACTTTTTGCTGCATGAACTTGATGAAGTCTTTCAAAGATGATTATTAAAACTAAGCAAAAAGGAAAAAAGCATGATATCCATTTACTCCCACACTAAGCTAAGAGCTAAAAGATGATGGGTACTGCTGAGCCACCTCTCACCACCTCTGATTACATTCTGTTCTCTCTCTCTCTTTTTTTTTTTTTTTAAAGATTTTATTTATTTATTTGAGAGAGAGAGAGAACATGAGAAGGGAGAAAGTCAGAAGGAGAAACAGACTCCCCATGAAGCTGGGAGCCCGATGTGGGTCTCGATCCCAGGACCCTGAGATCATGACCTGAGCCAAAAGCAGAGGCCTTAACCCACTGAGCCACCCAGGTGCCCCCATTCTGTTCTCTCTTCCCAAGAGGTAACCTCTGCATGAAATCAAACGTTTTTTTCTTCCTGCTCATTTCTTTATGCTTTTACATAAGTAGTCTTCTTAGGAACTTTTTAGATTTAACTTTTTTTTTCTTAAACTTTTCATTTCTAAGAGAACTGCAGCATACATCAAAACAAAAGTCTCAACAGGTCTTTGAATTTCATGGGTTAGAGTCAAAATAGCTAAAATAGCCTAACTTCAAAACCACAGCCATGTAGTAAGTACACTGGACATGATTTGTCTTCCAGGTTACCCAGAGACCTCCCACATGCCCTGAAATCCATGCTAAGTGTCTTCTGTGTAGCGCAGCAGTCATACTCCATATCCTTGGGAAGGACCGTTACGGTATATGACAGTGACCCTTTCAGGCAGCCCTCTGCCTCGTGCCTTCTGTAGTTCACATTCTCATTTCATTGGGACTGTTTGAAATGAAGGATGAGAAACCAGAAAAACCTAAAACTCTGCCTTCTACCACTGTCACAATCATTTTGAAACCAAATAAATCAATCATTATACTTGAGTGTTCTTAAATGTGTAGTCTGTAGGGATTCGTAAAATAAAGGTGTACTTGAAGTTGGTTGTCTGCTGAGAATGAGCTATCTTGTTGATTTTTATAGCGAAACAAAATAATCTCTTTTTACATTAACTGCTTAATTTGTTTCATCTAAGAAGTTGATCTTTTTCTCCTTTTAGGAGTTTTGTCCTTAGGGAAATAAAATACTAGGCATCAGAATAAAAGACGCAGATACCACTGTGATGTGATGCATCTTAAAATATTTGTTAGTTCGTTTCCTACTTTTTTGATCCACTATGTGCAGCAAGGGATTTTCATTTCCAAGGCCATAACCCAATGTACGAGAGGGATATGGATACAAATACCCATTTCTAAAAGTATTTGAGGTTAATAGTGAGATGCTTTTCTTTCTTCCTTCTTTGGTTCACTTAACAGTATAGTTCTAGTGGGATGATGATGATAAATTCCTAGTGTCTGTTCTGCACCAAAAGTGTGACCTCATTGCAATAACTACTGGTGAGATGATAGATTTAGTTAGTGTTAGCCATGAAACAAACACGTCATTTAACCTCAGTACATGACTGCTAATCATCAAAACCAAACTTCCAGGAATCAAGCATGCTGACTGACACTTTTAAAAGGACAGGGGTTGGCTATTTTTCCACACTCAATTAATATTTTTGTCTACAAGTTTGGAAGTAAGTTATTTTCATCTTTAGTACATTTCCTTTAGCTTTAGGTAAAATTCAGTCTTGATACATGTTGCTAAATATCTGTTGAGGCAAAATTTAATATCTCTATTGCTCTAAATCTTCAAGGTCATTTATCTTGGCCATGGCCACACAGAGATTCTCCTAGCCAGTTGCCAGAAGCTATTTTTTTTTGGAAGTTAAGATTTTATTTATTTATTTGACAGAGATCACAAGTAGGCAGAGAGGCAGGCAGAGAGAGAGGGGGGGAAGTAGGCTCCCCTCTGAGCAGAGAGCCTGATGCGGGGCTCGATCCCAGGACCCTGGGACCATGACCTGAGCCGAAGGCAGAGGCTTTAACCCACTGAGCTACCCAGGCGCCCCAACCAGAAGCTATTTTTGCCAGTAAAATGGTGTTCACTGAGGGTACTAGTTTACAGTAGCAAGCTTTGAGGTTTCTTGTCGTTAATTTAAAGGTATTTCAATAGATAGAAACAGGGAAAATACAGTGTCCTCATATTTTGTACAAAGTTTTTGTAGTATTGCTGCTCAGAATACAATTAAAGTGCAGGATAAATGAGAAACATGGATTAATACATTTGGGTAGGCAACATTTTACTTCTGCCATTAGGCGGAGTAATTAGTGTTAACTTTGTGGAAGGATTCCTACTGTTAGTAAACTTTTAAAAAAATCATATACTCTTAACAGTAGTGTAGGTCTCTTGGCCAAAAAAAAATAGGGTTGTCAATAAACCTGATCGATCGATTAATCTATTTATTTTAAGATTTTATTTATTTATTTGACAGAGTGAGAGCACAAGCCAGGAGCCAGAGGGAGAGGGGGAGACAGGCTTTCCACTGAGCAGGGAACTCAATGCAGGGCTCGGTCCCCTGATCCCTGGGATGATGACCTGAACTGAAGGCAGCCGCTTAACAGACTGAGCCACTCAGGGACTCCAACCCAACCCCTTTTAAAGATTTATTTATTTATGAGAGAGGGAGAATGCTAGAGGGGTGGGGGGAAGGAGGAGGGACAGAGGGAGATAGAGTCTCATGCAAACTCTGCACTGAGTGTGGAGCCCGACATGGCACTTTTATTCCTTGATCCTAAGACCATGACCTGAGCTGAAACCAGGTGTCAGACACTTAACTGACTGCACTATCCAGGAGCCCCAGCCCAACTCCTTTTAAAGATCTTGGAACTATAGCGTGAGGAACATACACAATTTCATCACTATACTTGATCAAAATATTCAGTAAAATCCTTACAATTTTAGCACAAATAACTCAGAAATCATTGTACTTGAGAAGGTAATGGTTTGATAATTTAAATGCCTTTCTAAAGCAAGCAAGCACAATAGCAAAGCTTTTTTTTTTTTCCTCCCCTAAATCCTGGATATATTAAAAGCAGTCTGTAGCTGTGGGATTCTGCAGATCAACAAAGCCTGAGATTCCTTTCTGGGCTCCTATTCTCAACACTGAATGGGTTTGCATTCTAATATTCAGAGGCAATTAGATACACCTGTGCTAATAAAAATTGGAATTGCAAATATTAGTAAGGGAAACGTGTGCCAGAAGATGGAACTTGTTTTGCTGATTTTCTTGTTGTCTGCATGTTAGGGAAAGGCATGGCAGTCATTTGTTTTTAGCTTTTAATTGGAAGCCATGGTTTGAAATTGCAAACTGTGTCATTTTTCAAAGCCATAAGAGGGTTGCAGAGTAGAACATCATCCTTCTCTGGTGAACTCTTCTCTTCCTCTCTCTCTCTCACCTTAGAACAAAGTAAGATACTATTCTTTCTTATTCTAAGCATATAATTTGATGCATAACTGGTTAACGTTGGGATCATCATAATCTAGGTAATGAATTCATGTAACACATTCTCTCTATTAACATAGGTCTGTATACCCTAAATCACTCAGTGTCTAATAATGCAGCTGAGAAAATCTGTTTGGAAATACACATTATACACTGTAATATGCAAGCAGAGAGATTTAGCAGTACACCCCAGTGTCTTCTCAGTAGCCTTAAAATCCTCTCCTGGATCAATTGCATATACTGTAAGTACAGGGGAATCTCATTTTAAAGAAGAAAAGAAGTCCTTTAGAAGGCCATTACTCTTGTGAATGGCCATTAACTTCTTGGTTGCTTAGAAAGACCACCATTCTCCTTGACTCTTTGCTAAGAGAACAGTGCTTTTGTTCCAGTTTTGCACAGCTCTTAGTATACTCAAAAATAGTAGGCCCTTTTCCCAGATCTTGGATGAATGATGATTGGATTAAGTAAGTTTTGTAATTTTTTTCTTTTTGTCACTGTTTGGTCTGAGTTTGGGCATAAAAGCCAGGACTGCTGATATTCTATAAAGGAAAACCATAGAAGATGACAGGAAAATACTATTTTTCTCCCTGATAAAGAGATAGTACTGAAGGGAGAAAGGACTCCTTTTGCCTTTTCTCTCCACCATCCTATCACCTGATTGGACTGTTACATATATGATGTTTGGAGCTGTCCTAGCTCTCTTTCAGTTACTCAGAGGCAGCCAAGGAAAGTTGAGTTACTGGCTTCAGAGTTACTTAAAGTTATTGACTTGAGCTATAAACTAGCTCTGGATCTGCCTATGCCAAGATTTAATTTTATCTGAGGCCATTAAATGCTTTATTGGCTAAGTTGCCTGTATCAGCCAGGATAAGTTAGAGACTGCGGCAGGAACAAACAATCCAAGGTCTCAGGAACTTAACACGACAGAGGCTTATTTCTCATTCATGTTGGAGATCTTGGTGGGTCAACAGGATTTCCGGTCTTTGTTGTTACTCAAAGATCTGGATTGATGGAATAGATATGTCTCCAAAATTGATAGGTTCAGTTCCAGAAGGAAGAGTGAGTTCTGGATAGTCTCTTATCTGCTGTTAAGTGCTCTGGCCCAGAAGTGACACATACTGTTTCTGGTCCCAACTAACCTCTCAGAACTGGTCACATGGCAATACCTACAGGAGGGTTCAGTTATGCCATATGTCCCTAGAAAAGAATGATGAGAAATACCTGCTGAACAAAAGCGATGATAACTGTATCAGCTTAAGGTGAGAATCCTGTTAAGTGCACCAAAGGCATCCTTACTGTAAGGATGGTGATTAAAATTATTGAATATTAGCTACATATCAACCGTTATTCTGTGTCTTGACATATGTTATTGTATTTAATGTGTACAAAAATCTTAGACTGTGAGTACTATTATTCTCATTTTCTGATGAAAAATTGTCTCAGAAGTTTCTTGCTCGGAATCATTAGTAGGTTAACGTTGGAGTCATGATGTTAACTTAGGCAATTTAACAGAATCCACATTCTTAACTTCCATGCCATAAGTCTCTAATAGTTTTTCTTTTCGAATACACACATACACTCCCCCCCCCCACACCCCCATATCTGTGGTCTATCGTTTGGTTTTCTACTATGTTAAGAAAAAATAAGCATGTACAGCTATCACAACACTGTCACAAAAGGTAAGATAAAACTTGAGTAGAAAATGTCTGTCAGTTACTACCTTGTGAGCTGGCGTCAGCATATTAGACAAATTTGGAATCAATCTTCCCAAAGCGAAGGGGGCAGTTTTTCTTCCATGACACAGAGGAGCAAAGTAAGTTTTATAAATTTTCCAAGCCTGAGACTGCAGTAACTAATAGCATGAGCTCTACTCAACGGGGTGAAGCAAGATTGAACTCTCCTTTCATCATTCATGGAAAGAGGGAAGGTACCCATAGCCCAGAGCTACTCACTTGGAGGATGTTCAAATTCTGCACACAAATAAACCTTATATTCAGATAATGACTGCAGATAGTTATTATTCATAGAAGCATGACTACATCTAGCTTACTCTTTATTGGAAGACTATTTTCCTAATGGCGTTCATTGACTAAATGAGGATGCCTCTAGACTTAGGGATTCTCAAAGTTTCTTTTGACTCAGATTTTAATTTTCTCTTGTCTGATCAAGTTCTGCTCATCACTTATCGAGGAGATTTCTTGAATTTGGATTTTGTAACTTGGAATTTTAATTTAAAAATTCTTCCCCCAGGTTCATAGTTGTTGTTTGGTAAAATTCCTCTTTGGGGAAACAATTGCTTCCTCATTCTTAATCAAGGTGATTTGAGTGTTACTAATCTTGTCTTCTCAAAGCACAGGTGTGAGTCTCAGTCTGGTGAATGACAGCATTCCATCCCCTAGGGCATAATAATTGGTCCATAGGTGTGCAGATTATTCAAGCATGTGTAATAGTACTCAGACTTGTACATTGTGACAAATGCTACATCTAGAAAAGACAACAGAAGGGCTGAAATTTTCCCATCTTCATGCTCTATCTCTGCATTTAGAGCAATGCTGGTACACAGGAGACACTCAACATATATTTGTTGAATGAATAAAAAAGTCACCTTATGTTGATCTTGCTACACTGGTTGAATGTTAGCCTTGAGCTGCCAGGAAGCCACCGTGTAAAGATTGCCTGCCTAAGAGGAAAGTGAAAATTGAAGAAATCTAAGCTAAAGGTTGAAAAGAGAGAAAAACCAAATACTAATGATATAACTGGAGCTTTAAGACACAGATATGTGGAAGCCAGGGGAGGTGGGTATTTGTTAGTTCCGAGAACCAATAAATTCACTTATCATTTAAATAAGTGAGAATTGGATTTCATTGGAAGAATATTGAAGAATATTGATGAACATATCACCATTTTATTGTGTGAAGACTCTTCCAGCTCTGGGCCATTAGAATGGAATGACCAAAACTGTATTACCCTAAGTCACTGACTTGAACATTTCACTCATAATTTATTAGAGGCTGACTAGAATTACTCTCAAATTTAAAATATTTTAAATGGCTCAAGGGAGTTGATGTATCTGAGGATGCTTCAACTTCAGTGAGTATTCTGGAGAAGCCCTTGATGGGAGTAGTAACAGGGATATACTTACATACTGGGATTTTATTTATTAACAAAATGTTAGTGAGCTTAGGAACAAAGAATTCTTTCCTACCAGGAGTAACTTATCCTAGAAGGCAGACATACTCAGCAGCAGCCTTCTCTTTCCTAGAAGGATTTCTAGAAGGAGTGTTGTTACAAGTTCAGCTCTTGGCCTGAATTCCCTTAACCCTTAGAGTGGTATCTTTTTTCACATACTTAAGAATTTTGTACTTTCCTGGCCACCTACTAGCTGTAGAAGTTTGAGCGAGTTAGTTTTTATGACAGAAGTAAAGATAATAACTATCTTAGAGGTTTATATGAGGATTGTAAGATTCAGGTAAAGTACTTAATAATTCCTGGTATTATTAATTGTAATTATTATTACTATCAGAAGGTTCAGAGTGTAACCTGTCTCTTGTCTGGTAGCTTTAAGAAGTTCTAGCTTTCTATGAGCCTTGTTTTGATTTGGAGATACACTTCCAGTATACAGGCTTCAAAATCATTATTTTTAACATTCTAGTCCATTTTCTATAAAGTGCCTTTATTCTTTTAAACCGCTGTTGGGATGAAAAGTCTCAAACTCCAGTTTTTCTAGTATTGAAGGCTTAATGTTTTGTTGTTGTCGATCTGTTCAAAGTAGTGAGATCATCCCTATGGTTGGGCTCCTGCTATTAATTGCCACATAACCTGCCTAGATTCCTTCAAATTATCAGATGCTAGTTTCCATCTCCTCCCTGGAGGTACTCATTACTTAACTCTGTTCAATGTTTTGCTGTCCATTTGCCTAGAAAAACTTACCTGTGATCTCTCCCCACCTGGCTGACTTAGCAGCAACTCCCTCATTATATTGTGTATGTCCCTAGGATCTGTCTCCTCTGAATGGCTTTGTCTTCTCACCATTTATACTTTGAACTCTTTGGATGGAAGACTTGGGGGGAACATGTGAAGAAAAGCAGGAATAAGTCACACCGTGGTTGCCCTTCAATCTCTAACCCTGGAAAAGCCACATAGCTCAAGGTGTAATATGCTTGAGAGGTGGAAAATAAAATATGCACAAAAATACAAAATTAGTTAATCTGTGAGGGATCTCCTATCCCTAAAACCAGAAAATTAATTGGTTTCATGAATTTTTTCTTGGTTCTCAGATTTTTTTATGTATTCATTTGTATATTAGAATTGATCTGTCAACAACCTCCTTTGAGTCTCCAGTTGACTTTGACTTTTGTCCAAGTGGTGTTTGTCTCAGCAATATCTGAACCTGCATCAAATCCATTTTGCCTGCCCATATCCCAGCTGAGATGCCTTTCAGCATTTGTATTTTGTTAAACATATTATTTCATTATTCTTCTACTTCTATTTTTTGGCTAAGCCTTCTCTGTCTTCTTTGCTGCATATTTACATCCTATTTACTGCCAACTTGAGACTCGAGACTGCAGACTTCATTTTCCAAACACCATGCTTGTCCATGTTTTGATATTTCTATTGCTGAATTGCCAAAATTATTTCTGAGCAAAGAGGCAAGAGAGGTCTTTGGCTTTCATACTATTATTCAAATAATTTTTCTTTTCTCAGTTTTTCCTTTCCTTCTTTTGAGGATATCAGGTGTAAGGGAGGTTCTTCACCGCCTTCCTGGTCCAACCTTTCTTTCAGCTGAGTCCTTGTTTTTTTATAACATATTTCTCTTTTAAGCGACCTACTCTTGTGTACCCTCCATCTCCTCCCACTTAGAGTTAATCCTATCTTTTGGGTACAAAAACAATGTTCTTAATTCTCCATCAGTGGGGATCTCAACTTTGAGTATTTTCTCAGAAATATCATTAGTTTTGCACCAACCTTGATGTGACAACCATACTTGCTCCGAAATGGGGCATCCTGGATGGGATTAAAGTGGCCTGTGATACTAACCAGGTAAAATGAGCTTTGTTCTGTCACAATGAACTTTAAAAACTTGACTTAACCAATCTGACTAACTTTGGTATGTTTTTTAACCAGTAAGATCTTCATTGACCTTGATTTTTCTGAAAACTCAATTTAAAATGTACTTCCTTGTATGGAATATTTTTTAGCCTCCAAAATGTCTCTTACTACTCTTCCTCTGTGTACTCCTTTAGTGCAAACTCATAGTTTTCACTATAGTTGCCTGTGCTTTTTTTGATTTCCTGCTCTAGAAGTGTTCTCCAACTCTTTGAATGTGTTTTGTTTTGCTGGTGTGTGTGTGTGTGTGTGTGTGTGTGTGTGACTGTGAGGTTTTTGAATATTTGGTTTGTGTGCTATAAGCATCTATTGTATTGTAATTTACCCTCCCAACTGTCATTGCTGTGTATTCTAGAAGGTCATTTAGCACACAACAGGCACTCGTTAAATATTGAGTGATCAGTTGCCAATGTGTAGGTGGTAGCAAAACAATCTACCATGTGTGAAGGGAGTATATGTTTTTATTTTCTCCAATTGCTAGTGAGTTGTTAATAGCCCTAATGTCTTTAATAGTGCCTCATAAATTGTTTCTCTTACAGCAAAGAGCTGTGAATCATTGATTTTGCTTGCTCTACTTTTCATTATACCCTATATCTCCCAGCAGTATTATGTTAGTTCAATGCAAAAATGCTTAGAAAAACAATATTGTAAAGTCTAACTCTGTGAAAATCATTCCTACCTCATAAATTACACTGTGTAAGTCATGAGTTTGCATCTTCAGTATCTTTTCAATAGCAGTGAACCAAAAGTACTAGTAAACAGAAGACATGAACTACACAAAGATGCCTGATAGCCCTTGACTTTGGAGCACCCTCCGTGGTTTCTTAATGTCTTTTCTATAAAAACTGTACATTGGAAGTTCACAAATGATAAGATAATCACTAAATTCAATCATCTTCCCTTTCTCTTACCTCTTATGACACTTGGAGTCAGAGACAGATTTATCATTTTTAAGTTAAAAAAATCCCTCCTCCTTTGAAACTCTCGCTTTTATTCTTTGACTTCCCATACATTTCAAGTTCTGTCCCTTTATCCATGTAGCATTCCGAGCAAAGGAATACTCTTGTCACCTTTATACTTAAATCTTGTTCTAGCCAGTTTGCTGTTTAAGGGTGAGGGAAAGGCATCATCTCAATCTTCTCAGAACTAACAATAGCCAAGATAAGAGGTGAACATAAATGGTTATAATACAAGATAGAATTAGTGATAATTGCTTCAGAGGCAAAGGTAGGAGAAAATGGAGATACTTAGAGCAAGTATAGAAAAATCAGAATGGCCTTATGAAGGCCATGCAGAATCCACATGTGTAGAGCTGGTGGGGGAATGACTCACAGTGTGAACAAAGGATGGAGGCGAAAATATGCACCAGATTGGAGAAGGGAAC
>JAQQSY010003850.1:0-12690 GCA_028646535.1 Procyon lotor
GACCTCTAAGGCTGTCCTGACTCAGATCCTATCTACCTCTTTGTCTTCATTTCTATAACCCTCTCTGGTTGGCACATAAAACTCCTCTCCTTAGTAATTTACTATCTCCTCTGCGTGGTATGTTTCACTCTCTGTGCTTTTTCATGTGCCGTTCCTTCTGCCTAAAATACCTTTACTCCTTTGTCTCATTTATGGGTATCCTCCCGGATACCTCCTTCAGGAAGCCATCACGGAGCCCAGAACAAAACACACAAGGCACCCATCGTCTGAGTGCCTACATCATCCTGAGCACTTTTGTTCAGAGCAGCAACCACTCTTTATCACAATAGTCTACTTAATTGCTCAATATTCCTTATTACACTGGGAGTTTTCATGGCAGAAACTATAGAGCTCATCTTTGCAATCACAGTCCCTGAGATAGTAGTTGCTAAATTAATGCTTATTGAATGAATAAAGGAACGGGAGAAGAGAAAGAATGCATCAGCTTTAATTTTACAAGCAGAAATCTCAAAACACTTGGAGAAGGCATTCCTCTCTCACAAGATAAAGCAACATCTGGCAAACATCTGCAAGGGCCCCCTCTGTTGGGAGGCTTCTGGGAAATCAGAAATGCATGTAATGAAAGGTTTGGGGTTTTTTCTTCCATGGGGTGTTTGCTGAGCCCCGTGGAGAGCTCAGGGAGGAGTCAGGACAGCAGCCGAGCAGAACCCGATTATGGATCAGCTGTCAGATTGCAAAAGAAGTCTTTCTCATGCCAGACAGATTGCTTGCTGAGGATCATTAACCATTTAGGACACATGACATTTTTTTCCCCTTTAAATTGCTTTCCAACCTAGCAATATGAAAATGAAACCCCATTATGACAAAATCATCTTTCATTCATTATCAGGATCTCATCCTTCAAGTGCAATTAGGAAGAATTCGAGGTCATCTCCCACTTCTTGAGGTCGAACAGGAGAAACACGATGGTGACTCTGCGAGGGGTTGAAGATCTGGCTTAGGGGGGTGATATATATATATATATATATATAGCTCCTACTATGTGCAAGAAACTGTACACAATTTCTTCTTAACATGATGAGGTAGTCACTATCATAGCGAGAAAAATGAGTCCCCAAAGGCATAAGTAAATAGCACAACTTCACAGGCAGTGTCAGAGACAGGATCTGACATTAACTAATTAATATATTCATCCAATAAATAAATAATTATTGACTGCCTAATGTAAGTTCCATCCGGGACACAACAGTAAGAAAAAATACAGTGACAAGCCACAGTGTCACACAACCTCCAGCCCCATAAAAAAAGATGGACTAAAAAGCATTAATTACCATAAACTTGGGCACTGGATATGGTGGTAACACAGAACCAAGGAAGTTGGTCTGTGGATTAAGGGCTGGCTTCCAGGAAGAAGTAACATTTAAGCCAAGATCATTAGAACAAGTCGGGTTAGATCCATGAGAGCGAGGGAAGGGTTTTTTCAGGTAGAAAAGGAGCTAGTTCAATGTCCTGGAACTGAAGAAGATCGGGTCTTGGTAGAGAAACAAGTTTTCCCAGTGAGCAGGCGTGAGTGAAGAGCGAAGGTTCTGGGAGCATCCACAACAGTCAAATCATCAAGAAATGTGTAAGCCACTGGGCACAGCTGGACGTCATGCTAACCAGAGGCGGAGTCAGTGAGGATTTGCAATCAGGAGGGCGGTCCCCATAGTGACCAAGGACTGTGGCCTCCCTGCCTCGGGCCAGACACTTTCTAAGCAGCATCGAGGCACAAAAACTTCAGCTGCAGTCGTGTAAGCCCCGACACCGACCTCTTGCAGTGCCAGGGCCTGGGCTTGAGCTTTGAGGGCTCAGGTACCCACTTCAAACAGAGCTCTCTCCATAAACATGGGGCCGGCCCGCCAAAGGACTGGATCTGGGACCAGCCTCCACCTATCTTCTCGGTTTTAGAGACTTGATTTGATTTCATAACTGATCATCTGTGGGCCCCTTGGTTTTTGCTCTTCCTGTGCCTCAAATTCCACCCTTATGCTTTACATTCATCAATGGAGTCAGATGGAGAAATTCTAGGCCCCCCAAACTCGACCCCAAGAAAAGCAGAATGCCAGCCTGTGCGCGCTCTCTCTCTCTCTCTCTCTCTTTACCTGTGACCTGGCTGTGTGGCCTCCAGAGTACCATGTAAATTCTGGGACTTTTAAGGAAAAAAACCTTCCCCCCATTCCACCCCCCAATTCCTTAAGGGTGACTGCAAGGGCATCCTGCTCTCCTAGTAAGAATCATGGTTTCAGATTTGCTCTTTCTTTCTTACTTTTTTTTTTTTTTTAAAGATTTATTTATTTATTTGACAGAGAGAGGTCACAAGTAGGCAGAGAGGCAGGCAGAGAGAGAGGGGAAGCAGGCTCCCTGCCACCTGATGCGGGGCTCGATCCCAGGACCCTGAGATCATGACCTGAGCTGAAGGCAGAGGCTTTAACCCGCTGAGCCACTCAGGTGCCCTCAGATTTGCTCTTTCAAAAGATCTTTTTCATGGATGCAACAAATACTGATTGGTTTTCTATTTTGTGCCAGGTATTCGGGATTTGGCAGCATCTGCCTCCACGGAGCTTTGCTCTAGTGGAAGAGAGCTCATGGAAGCACCAAACTTAGGTGACCAGAGGACAGACCTAGTGAATAAATATGTGACATAAGGTCAAGCAGTGCTAACTGCTCAACAGAATCGTGAGACAGAGCAGTGGTTCCCAACCAGGGCCCATTCTGCTCCCCGAGGGGGACAGAAGACATCTGGCAATGCCTGAAGACATTTTTAGTGGTCACAGCTGGTGGGGATGGTGCTGGTGCCCTGTGCCTAGTCCTTCTGGATTTTATGGAGGTTTCATTGCATAGTCTGGATTGACCCTGACCATTGGCTGATTCAGCCTCCTGTCCCTCAGGCCTCCCCTGTAGTCAGGGGTTGGGACTGAAAGTTCCAACCCTCTAATCACAGGGTTGGTTCTCCAGGCCTCCACCCCATCCTGGGGTTACCTAAGGCCTCTCCAAAGGCAACTCATTAACGTAACACAAGATGCTTTCCTGGCCCTTATCACTGGCAATCCAAGGGTTTTAAGATTGAGCCTGGAACCTTGGAGAAGACCAAATACATACTATAAATATTCAGATGACTAAATACATATTAGTATATATCAGATATTAGTTACATTCAGATGTAACATTCAAATATATATTAGAAAAATACATCATTCAGATGACCAAATATTTATTTCTTATAAATCACAATGTTGCAAAACCTTATTCCCACATCCTAAAAATGGAGGATATCTCCTGACAAAGAAAATTTTATATTTTATAATATAAGTATAATTTATTTATGCATTTTATATCTTTACGATTGTCCAAATAATATGGAAAAATTTCATAAAACATGGATCCAACTAAAAACTGAATGGTTACACAAATCTAAAGATAAGCCTGATCCTCTTCCCGCTGCCTTAATGTTTCCATTCTCTCCGGGATCACTCCACCACGCTGTCCTATAGGATACCCCTCATTTCCTTTTCACCCCATCTATCCCCCGAGGGGCCAGGATGGGCAGAACTTCATGCTTTCTATTCTATTCTATTCTATTCTATTCTATTCTATTCTATTCTATTCTATTCTATTCTATAAAAATCACTTAATCATTAGGCATACTATTTATTTCCTATTTTCCCAGCTAGAATGTTAGGTCCAGGAGAGCAGAGATCTTCATTTTGCTCAATGATATCTCATAAGCATCTAGTACGGTCTCTGGAGTCCAAGCGGAGCTCAAAACATGAACCACGAATGAATCCCTTCAATTTTTATCCAGGCCACATGGTAGCCAGACTTCCTAGCCAATGAGAGCCTTGGGCACATTATGCATTTCTTCAATCAAGCCACCCGGCTAATATATACAGAGTGTCTATTTTGATTTCTGCCCTTAGCTAGGTATAGGCAAAACAAGCAATGAGGTCTGATCTCTATCCCTTGTAATCCCCCATTCATTTTATATTCTACTCACCTTCATTAGCTTCTTAATTTTCCCCAAACATGCAAAGTTCTTTCAAACTCTGAAACCTTTGCTCCTATGATTTCCTCTGCCCGAGGAATAATACTGAATAATACTTTTTTTTTTTAAAGATTTTATTTAATTATTTATTTGCCAGAGAGGAGAGAGATCACAAGTAGGCAGAGAGGCAGGCAGAGAGAAAGAGGGGGAAGCAGTCTCCTGCTGAGCAGAGAGCCCCATGCGGGGCTTAATCCCAGGACCCTGGGATCATGACCTGAGCTGAAGGCAGAGGCTTAACCCACTGAGCCACCCAGGCACCCCAATAATACTGAATAATACTTAACATGTTTTGAGTGGGCTGTTCTAAGTGCTTTATATGCATTTACTTATTTAATCTTCATTACAACACAGGTATTTAGGTACTTTAAGTATCCTTCTGTTTACAATAAAAGACAACTGAGGCTCAGAAAAGGGAATTAAATTGCCTAGTAACGTTTCGCCGGTAAGCCAGGTAACTCTGATTCAAACACAGGCCATTTGATTCTAAAATATCACCTCTTCTAACACTGTACAACAGAGAAGTTCCCTTTTCTGCTCTTTATATGCCCCAAATCTTATCTTGGTCTAACTTAGAAGTCTTGATCTTAAATTCATTCAGGAACCAGGCAGGTAACAAAAATACATGAAAGTGTTGAATGAAATGAAAGAGAATTGTAGGTCTGCAGTGAATTTGGGACTTAGCCAGTTTTCTTACAAATGCTGCAGGTGTCAACCAAACCACGTTTCCGCTGGATTCAGCCCAAACGTCGAAAATTAACAGTGCTGTGAGGGTATCTTCAAGGTCAGTGTTAGTCACTTCCTCTTGGGTGCCCCCTTGGCCTTGATGTACTTAGTACTTCATCTGTGAAAGCACTAAGCAGGTTGTCAACACACAGTAGACTAGCACAGACACACACAATATGGTGGTGTCTAAGACCTGCCTTTTATAGTAAGGAGACCCCCACTAATATTCAAGTATTACAGTTGCAATGATAGAACTCTGCTTAGGAGAAGTGGGGGAACAAAGAGAAAAAAGGGTGAAAAGGGTCAGTAAAGTTCTTAAGGAGGCAGGGACAGTTGAGTCTTTAAAAATGAACAGATGACCACCTATCAGGTGAAGCCATGGAGAAACCAGAGGGACAAGGTCATTCCAGGCGGCATGAATGAAGTCATGGAGGCTTGAACAGGTGGAATTGTCAGGGAAATTCAGGAATATTCGTATGGCCAGAACTAAGGATCTGTAGGTACAAGGGGAAAGGGATAGCAAAACGGGAAGCAAGGCAAAAGTTATTGTCTGGACACAAAATTTCTCCCGTGGGCTAAAGAGGGATTTTAAGATGACAAGTAATCTGAGCAGGAAGGTTAGGTACAAGATGATTTAAATAGGTGGGTGGAAATAACACACCTTTGGAATTTTTTGGATGGGAAGGAAGACAATGAAAAACAGACCTGAGAGATGGAAAACATATGGAATCTCAAGGACTTGCTAACTGGTGGGGTCTAGAAGAGTGAGGAGTCTAAGATGACGGCCAGATTCTGGGCCTGGTGGGGGTTGGGGGGGAAAGTGCACGATTGAGCCATAACCTGATCCAGAGAGCACGGTTGGAAGGGTAGGGTGTGTGGGGGGAGACACACTAAGCTCAGTAGCATTTTAGGGGCTTAAGAAACATACGTGTGGAAGTTCCCAACAAGGTTTTAATACATAGTTCCCAAACTCAGCAAACAGCTGTGGGCAATTGTTGAACCCATGAAGAGTAAATGATTTCCAGTGGATGCAGAGTAAATAGAACAGAAAAATCCAGGACAGGGCCCTGGGGGAAACAAGATCTATAAGGTAAGAAGAGAAAGACAAGGCTACAAAAGCAGCTGAATGAGGAAGGTATGGCCAGAGAGCCGAGGAGAACCACAGTAGAAGGAAACTGAGGCAACATCACTGAGGACACCCAAGTATCCACTGCATTTATCACAAGAGTGGTCCATGGGGGTTCTGCCAGGGCAGTGCTGGTCAGTACATGAGCATCCTGACTGTAGTGATTGCATGGTGATACATGTAGAAGTGGGGGCAGCAAGTGTAGAGGATTCTTTTGAGGAAACCAGGTCTGAAGATGAAAGAGGGATGGACCCGAGGGGAATGAATGGTTGGGGAGGGGGTGCTCTCCATGGAAGACGTTGGAGTGGGTTCTTCATCTGAGAAGCAGCAGCCAAGAGCAAATGCAGACAGAAGGGTGTCTGGGTTGACATAGGAAGGCATGAGAGCCTCAGCACAGGGGGAGAATGTCCACATACGAAGGGAGACAACCACTGCCTCTGGATCGGGAGAAAGAAGGTGAAAGTGTAGACGCAGGTGTATTTTATGGGGCCCACCAGGAAGCCTGAGGAAGTTCCATCTGACTCCATGGGTTTTCTCAAAGAAGTGGGAAGGAAGGGCCTCCATTCAGAACACCATCTTCACAGCCACAAGACCCACCTTCCTCTGCAGAGCTTCTCCGGGTTTTTGTCCCCTTGTGCTCTTATTCTTTCCCAGGTGGTTGGAGGGCTTCTGTTGCCATAACAACGGGATGCAGCATTTTAGTTCTTAAAACGTGTGTGTATGTGTGGTGCACGTGTGCGTGTACATACGCAAAAATGAACTTGAGTGTTCTACTAACCATGTGTGAATGTGGGCTGGGGTATCTTAAGAACATTAGAGTAGGTATTTCCATGATTGCTCATGTGGATAAGTTAAGTTGGCCAGAGGATGTGAGTCACTTTTGTGTGCTGGTGTGTGGGCACCAGGGACGGTATGTGAGTGGGAGCATCTCCTTAAGGCATGAGTGTGTTTGAGTGTACTGGCATGAAAGTGTGTCCACAGGGAAAATCTGGTGTCTGGGCACGTGTGTGTGTGGCATGTAGGTTCGTGCAGGGAAGACCATAAATGTACATGAGTTGTGCGTATGTGTGAAGAGCGAGTAGGTATGTATCTGTGTGTGTATATTTGTGTGGTGATAACTGTGCGTCAATCTGTGCATATGGGGGTCATGAGAAAGCGTGTATGGGTTGGAGTGTGCATGGGTACGTACCAGAGCATCCTCGGTGGCCTCAAAGTCCTTGTGCAGACTAGTTAAAAATTTCCATACGCTCCCTCTCATTTCCCACATGGGTTTCAAATTTTACCTGGCCGTGTTCATCTATGTCCACAGTCTCTAAAAGCTCGTCCTAGATTTCACCCGATGTTAGGGGCAGTCACATGCATAGGGATTTTGTGGAAACCCCAAAGATGTGCAAAAGAAAGAGTGAGTGTACACCAGAGGGTCTGTGGGGACTATGGTGTTTGTACGTGTTTGAGTCTGCGTGTAAGTTGTATGTGAGAACCGGCATCTCTTGTTTCAGGAAGAGTTTATAGAGCAACCTCTCTAGGTCAGGCTTTGTTTCAGATACTGGAAAATAATGGTAAACTGAAAGCCAGAGCCTGCTCTCTGAAAACTGAGGTCCCAGTGAGGGGTGACAGACTGTAAATCAATAAGCTGATAGGTAATATGTAGATGATGAGGACCAAGAAGAAAAATAAATCAGATGAGGGGGACGGAGAGCAATCCTTTTTCTATAAGAGGGTCCAGGAAGGCCTCTCTGGGGAGGTCACATCTGAGCAGAGCCTGGTCTGGGCAACGGAGCAAACTCCGGGGTAGCTGCAGAGAGTGCTCCCAGCAGAGGAAGAGCAAGAGCCCCTGAGGGAGGGGGGCACGCGGGAGGGGCGTAAGGACACTCATGTGGCTGGAGTGGGGTGATGCAGGGAGAGAGTGGGAGCAGGGGAGGGAACAGAGGTGGGTGGGGAGCCAGGTCAGGACTTGAGGTCTTATTCTGAGGGCGCTGTGGGAAGTGAGAGCAGAGTTTTATCAGAGGATTGTCTGAAACTGACAAAAACCCGTGGAAGATCCCTCTGCTCGTGTATGGAGGTTAGACCCTAAGAAAACAAGAATGGAAGCAGGGAGACGGATCAGGATGGGCTGTGGCCGAAGTCCAGAGGCAGTGGAGACGGTGAGAAGCGGTCAAAGGATGGGCACCTTTGGTGGATCAGACAGGACTTGGCAGTGTGAGCAGAAGAAGGGAGTCAGTGCATCTCCAAGGCTTCTGGCTTAAGCAAAGGGAAGAGTGGAGGTACCATTTACAAAGATGGAGAAGCCTACAGTAAGTATAGGATTAGAGATGGACGTGCGCAGCTGGAGATGCCTGCTGGATTTCTGAGTAGAGAGGGCAGGTAGGCATTGCAGAAAGGAATCAGGAGTTTGAAAAAGGGCTCTGAGAAGGAACGGGAGACCTAAGACTTAACAGTCTATAGGTGGTACTTAAAGCTTCTCGATGGAGTGAAACCATGTGGAGAGCAACTAGGACAGAAGGTTGTGGGGGAGGAGGTGCCCCAACAGGTAGAGTTCAGAAAGTGATGGAAATTGAGAAGATGCCTCTAGGAAGGTGGCAAGAAATGCATTTGGTTCTGCAGTCCTAAGACCCAGGAAAGAATCTTTCAATGAGGAGTGAGTCATCCCGTGTGTCAAACACTGCTGATAAATAAATTTAGATGAAGACCTAGCATTGACCACTGGATTTGGCCACGTAGCAGTTGTTAATAGCTTTGACTTGAAGAGCTCCTGCGCAGCAGGTGTAAGGATGCGGAATGCTGGGTAGTGGGCTTTGGAACAGCCCACTGTTGGAGCAAGAGACCTGAGGAAGTGAGACAGGAAAGCTCTCTTCCAGCCACTTACAAAATGCAAGTCTGAGCATGTTCCTCCCTTAAGATCCATCATGAGGCTCATTGTTTTTCAGCAGGAATCCGAAGTCCTTAACATGACATAAAAAGGTACTGGATGATTTGACCTCAATCGACCTCTGGGGTCTCATTTCTTTGCTCCCCTGCAGCTCCCTCTTCCCTCAAATGGTAACAATGGTAACTCTCCCAGGAGCAGAAACTGACACTCAGTTTCCTCTGTAGGTTCAGTCCATTAACCACGCCTCACTTCTTCCTCAAGGCCTTGCTCTGTAGATGCTGCAGAAATAATGGAATTGTAAACTACCTGATATTGACCAGAACTGGGCCAGGGGTGGGGTGGGGAGCTCAGACTTCTTGTCCCTGCTGCGTGAGAGCCTCTCTCTCACTTGGAACCTGAGAGTCCTACAGGGCATTTGGAATTTCAATCTGGCTTCCAGACCCCCCACCTGCTCTCAAGTGCCCTTTGATATACTGATGCTCACTCCTTTCTGTCTCCTGGATCCTCAGAGCTGTCCCCCCTCCTCCCTCACTAGGGGAGGACCAATCAGGGGCATGAAACCCCAGCAGAAACAGTGGGTGAGCACCTACTCAGCTCAGGCTGCCCCCTGGCTGAAATGCCCCGTAGTGGTGACCTACCTGAGACCACACAGTCAAGGGCAACACCCCGGGGGGAGCCAGAGGAACAGGACAAATTAGTTTGGTGGAGGGTACCCCTTGCCTACCGTGTGCTCTGGAACTACCTTTGGAAATAGAGTTTAGAGAAAGTAAACCTTTCTTCCCTCCAGCTCTCTGTAATGTCGGGGGAGGGTGACCTCCATCCATTATCTGACTTCTGTTTGGTTTTAAGTTTCAAAAAGGTCATACAAGAAATCGCTGCTATTTACACATGTGTGCTTTGGGGAGAGCACCTTACATTTCCCCCTGCTGAGCTTCTTCTTTGGGAAGACGGAGGCAAATACACTGTCTTCCTCACCGTGAGGAATAAATGGTCTAAAATGTGTCAAGTGCTTAGAAAAGCACCCCTGGCACATAGTAAGTGCCATTAGCATTATAATTATTATTATTATTCTGTTCAGGGATAGGCTTAATTTTACATTGTTTCTCCATAAGCCTCTTGGACAAATTCTTTGAATACCAGGCTGCCCTTCCAGATCTGCAAGAGGGCTATAGGCCTCCGGTAAGTGTTAGGATATAGGTTTGGGTGCATGTAACAAAGACTCAAAAGAAGAGTAGGTATTAAGCAAGATGGAGGTCTTAATTTTTCTCACATGATTGGAGCTGGAATCACTTCTGCACAAAGCTCGCAGGAAGCCAGGCTTCTTCTCTCTTGTTACTCTTGGCTTCCTTGGGGTGTAGCCTGTGACTCAATGGACCACGGTGGTCACCTTCCCCTTTCAGCCAGGGAGCAGCGGAAAAGAGGAAGGCAAAGTCATGAGCTTTGAGTGGTCATCAACTCGACTTGCTCTCCATTGGCTAGGCCATGGTCCCGAGGCTACATGTGGGGTGCCAATTCTCTGTGGCCATGTGCCTGATCTCCAATTCTGTTATTCTGGAAGAAGGGGAAAATGCATGTCAGGGGACAAAATCCCTGCCACATTCTTGGAGTTCACAATAGAATGTCTATTTCCAAATATCAGACATCAGGGCGTAACCAGAGGTAAGGCAGCAGTGGCTAAAACGGAGTCAGATGGCCTGTTTAAATCCCAGCCGGGCTGCTCACTAGCTGTGTGACCTTGGGCAAATGACATGAGGTCTCTGTGCCTCAGTTTACTCATTTGTAAAATGCAAAAGAAAAAAACAAAAACACTACCAACTCGTAAGAATTAATTATACACACAAATCTGTATCTAGCTTAAACTATGGTCACTTTATATTAAGCACTAATGACGTGTTTGTTATTATTATATTGGTGAATGCTTTATTATTATAAACCTGTTTTTTTAATTATTATTAAATAAAACACCATATCTACCCCTTTCCAAGGTAATAGCGCTGCTAGTCTACAAGGTTTGGTGCGCCAATTGTATATAAGCTTTCATCTAATATATCCCAATTTATAATAAAATAAACCGGCGAGTCCTAAAATATGTAGCCCTAACACGTTTTAGAGATTTACACGCGTGACACCTGCCATCGTCTGGTCCATCAGCAGTGCGCATGCCCCCTGCTTCAGGAACTACCTGACTGGGAACCAGAGGCCTCGGATTCCAATTACTTGCTGTTTGACCCTGGGCTGTCATTTCTCCCTTCCGGCACGCAGTTTCCACCTCTATTAAACCAGGCAGGGTGTGCGGAGGAGAACAGACGAAGAGTATGTGGGGGAGCACGGAGGCTGTGCACCTCGCACGGGACAGGTGTGCGGCCAAGCCCGGCCGAGTCTGAAACTTACAAAGACAGATTATGTCTTCATTACCCGGTGAGAGGGGTCAACGGTGGGCGGCTTCTTCATCTGAGGGCTTTCGGAGAAGAAGTAGCAATTTTAGAAACCAATGGCCCATGACTGCCTTCCTTGCTGGAGACAGAAGTGTTTTTCCTTGAAGAGTGAAGTCGTGAATCTGCCACGGAACTGTCTGCTTCTTCCAGCCCCCGTGGAAAGGAGGGCGGACCGAGGTCAGGAGCAAGGCGACCTCCAAAGTTGAGAATGTCCTTGAGACAACAGCTCCCTCTGCCCACCTCCCCCACCTCTGTGTCTATTTTCCTTCCCACCCGTCCCTTGGAGGTGGATTACGTCTCCCCTGACAGGCTCTGGAGATGGAATTTTCTGAGAACTGGGGCAGAATCACTAATAAAGAGATTCAGCGCCTTATCGCAGCCCGGTCTCGGCTGCCTCCGCCTTGCCCCTCCCTTCTTATCTCTCCGGGGCCCCTCCAGGTCTCCAACTCCAGCGCGTCTCTTGGTTTCTCTCTTCCCCTTGCCCTCCCCACTGCAAACCCCTTGGGTTTGCTCTGCAAGCCTGAAATAAAGTGTTTTCTGTCTTGAGACCTGATGTGGCATCTGGGTGTCTTCTTTCTTTCCAGGGAAGCGTCAGCAACTTTCCCCTTCCCTTCCACCCTGATGGCAACTTCGGATTCCAGGCTGGAAAGTTCTGGAATCTAACCACTGTACCCGTTGTGTGTCTTTAGTCGAGTCAAGCTAGGACACTTCCTGCAGGCCCAGTTTGCTTTTCTGGAGGTCCTCTCTGCAGGGGGTGTCAAATCCCAGTAGGTAAACTTGGGGGTCCCAGCACAAATCCTAGAGCGGGCCAGCCATGCACTCCATATTTTTCTCTTCCTCACCTTTGATTTCCCTCACTGTGCTCCCATCCTTCCATTCCTACAAATGCTGCAGAGCTTACCTATAAATGGCTGAAGTCCCAGTAACTCACAACTGGGACCAGGAAAAGAGATGAATCTATTTCTTCTTAATACCGAGGAATGAGACTCTGGGTTAGTGAGTATCTGCCATGGGCCACGTTGTTTTTGCACCATTTTTATCTATGTAAACTCCCTTAGGATCTTGCCAGGAGTCCGGGGAAACAGGTACCTTTGGCACTGGCTGGAGGCTGCAGACCTTGACCAAAGTCACTCCAGTAAAAAGGGCAGAATACAAATCTGATCCCGGGTTGTATTTTGCGAGGAAGACGAATACGCTTTCTGCAGTCCCCTGCTGCCCTCTTCATTTTGGGGTGACATGAAGCACCAGTCTGGCCCAGTCAGGAACTTGGAAACTATCCCAGGTATTTTAAGCAGAGGAAATTTAACACAGGGCATCAGTTACACAGGTGATAGAACTGAAAGACCAGACAGTCTGCCCCCCTCTTAGGGCTTTAGGGTCATGATGCTGCTACCGGAGCCCAGAAGTGGAGACTCTTCTGTAGGACGCTCCAGTGGAACCCCAGTGGGAACTGCCC
>JAQQSY010003851.1:0-12690 GCA_028646535.1 Procyon lotor
TTTTTTTTTTTTTGACAGGGAGAGAGAGAGCTCACAAGTAGGTGGAGAGGCAGGCAGAGAGAAAGAGAGGAAGCAGCCTCCCTGATGAGCAGAGAGCCCGATGTGGGGCTCGATCCCAGGACCCTGAGATCATGACCTGAGCCGAAGGCAGAGGCTTTAACCCACTGAGCCACCCAGGCGCCCCAACAATCAACATTCTTATTCTTGCTCCTATCCTTGTGCCTCATGCACATGATCTCTCTGCCTATACCTGCCCCTTTGTCTCCTCAGTTCATTCTCCACACCACACCCGGCACTATGTTTTAAACTAGAGCACATCCTTTTCTTACTTAAAATCCTTCAGTGAATCCCATTGTACTTAGAACAAAATCCAAACTCTTTACTCACAAGGCTCTGCATGATCTGACTTTTCTTACTTCCCTGAACTAACTCATCTTCTACCTCCCATCCCCAGGCCCACTCACTGTGCTCCAGCTTCTCTGGGTATCTTTGAATTCCTCTTAACACACCATGCTAGTTACTACCCAAGGGCCTTTGCATTTGCTATTATCTTTTGCTCAGATCTCTTTCCCTTAAGATTTTTGCCTGGCTGGATTCTTGATGTCCCTCAAGGAGGTCTCACCTCTTAGGTATTCCTTGACTACTTACACAAAAGTAGCTGTCTTACAGTTCCTTCATATAGTTTCTTCACAGCACTCATTACTACCTGAAAGCCTCTTATCCATTTGTTTCCTTTTAACTTTTGATCTTCCCTCACCTCTCCTAAAAGGAACCTTGCTCTCAAGTGGCTAGCATAGCTCATGGCATATAGTAGGTTCTTGGTACAGATGTGTTGAAGGAGTGGATGGTAATCACATGCTGTGATCATTTTATTTGTTTCCTTTTCTTTTTTAAAGATTTATTTACTTATTTGAGAGAGGGAGAGAGAGTGCATGAGTAGGGGGAGGGAGACAGGGAGAGGGAGAGAGAATTCTCAAGCAGATTCCCCGCTGAACATGGAGCCTGATGTGGGGCTGGATCCCAGGACCCTGAGATCATGACCTGAGCCAAAACCAAGAATCAGATGCTCAACCAACTGTCTTTTTTTTTTTTTTTTTGGAGATGAAATTCTCATAAGCAAAATTAATAATGTTAAAGCACACAATTCAGAGGCATTTAGTATATTTACCAGGTTGTGTAGCCAACAGCTCTGTCTTGGTCCAAAACATTTCCATCACTCCCACATAAAACCCCGTACCCATCAGCACTTACTTCCCATTCCCACCCCCACCTGCCCCACTCCACTATAGGCATCCACTAGTCTACTTTCCATCCCCATGGATTTGCCTGTTCTCATATTTCATGCAAATTAATCACATCCTGTGACCCTTTGTGTCTGTCCTTTCTCTTAGCATAATGATTTTGAGGTTTGCCCATGCTGTATCATGTGGTGGTTCTTCATTCCTCAATCCTTTTTTTAAAGATTTTATTTATTTGAAAAAAAAAGATTTTATTTATTTGACAGAGAGAAACACAGCAAGAGAGGGAACACAAGCAGAGGGAATGGTAGCAGGAGAAGCAGGCTCCCTGCTGAGCAAGGAGCCCGATGCGGGGCTTGAACCCAGGACCCTGGGATCATGACTTGAGCCGAAGGCAGACGCTTAACGACTGAGCCACCCAGGCGCCCCTCCTCATTCCTTTTTATGACCAGATTCCATTATATTTATATACCACAACTCTGTTTATCCATTGATGGACATTTGATTTGTTTATTACTTATCTCCTTGTTCATTTTCCCCATCAGACTGTGAGTTTTAAGAGGGTAGTGACCTTGCCTCTCTTACATGCTACTGTCCCTGGGATCCAGCACAGATTGTGGCTCATACCAAGTACTCAATAAACATTCATAAAATGAATATATGAGTAAGGGAATGAATATGTGTTTTCCTGTTCAGTGATTAAGAGGTGCAAGGATGAAGAGGGGATGAATGACCCTGGCTTTGCAAAACAAAGGATCGTTCCGTAACAGGGAGGGATAAGATGGCCAAATGAAGCCTCCAGGCCAGCCATGCTGGAGAATGACCAGGGTCACCAGGAAGCGATGGAGGCAGGTGGCAGTTGGTGATGGAGACTTGTTTCCAGGATTTATAACAATGTGGTCTTAGCATAGTCACTGGGCCCAGTGGTATCTGGCTCAACAAACAGCCCTTCGCTAGAGTCAGGGTAGTGCCACGGTTAAGATTCTGGAGGTGGATGACTTGGGTTCACATTATTATTCTGACATAATGTTTGTGTCATCTTGGCAAGTCATTGACATTTCTGTGACTCTGTTGCCTCACCTGTCGACTAGGATAATAGGATCACAGCGTGGATTAAATGTGTCAGTATGAGAAAAGAGCTCAACCTGGTGGCTCACATAGAATAAGCATGATTCAAGTGCTTACTTTTCATTTTTAGAGATTGAATGACTAAATGAACGAGCTACTCTAACACCAGGAGAGGCAAAGAAGGCTTTCTAAAGAACCAGGGAGATGGCCCACTTGGGACAACATTCTGTACTCAACCTTTGCTTTGTCCATTAGGTGCTTCTATTTTCCCAACAAGAGGATTATACTGGGTTCGTTCACCAACTGGTGTACAGACCACTGTTCCTGCCAAGATACCCAAGGGACACTTGAGGGGGCTTTCGTGTGTCAGACCACATGTGAAGGATTTGGGCTCTAACAAGTGTCTCTGGTGAAATTCATTAGGGCTATGAGTGGGGGGTGCAGTCTGTTCTGTTCTGGCTCAACCCATTCACATCAACACACTCCTTATATATACCACCACTTAAAAAAAAAATATTTATTTATTTATTTATTTATTTATTTATGGCATCTTAATTTTTAAAATTTTTTTCAGTGTTCCAAGATTCATTGTTCATACACCACACTCAGTGCTCCATGCAATATGTGCCCTCCTCAGTACCTACCACCAACGTCCCCTAACCCCCCACTTCCCTCCCCTCCAAAACCCTCATTTTGTTGCTCAGAGTCCACAGTCTCTCATGTTTCGTCTCCCCCTCCAATTTTCCCCAATTCAGTTTTCCTTTCCTTCTCCTAATGCCCTCCATGTTGTTCCTTATGTTCCACAAGTAAGTGAAACTATATGATAAATGACTCTCTCTGCTTGACTTATTTCACTCTGCATAATCTCTTTCAGTCCCGTCCATGTTGATATAAAAGTTGGGTATTCGTCCTTTCTGATGGAGGCATAATATTCCATTGTATATATAAACTATATCTTCTTTGTCCATTTGTCTGTTGAAGGGCATCTTGGCTCTTTCTTTCCACAGTTTGGTGATGGTGGCCATTGCTGCTATGAACATTGGGGTACATGTGGCCCTTCTTTTCACTACATCTGTATATTTGGGATAAATACCCATTAGTGCGATTGCTGGGTCACGGGGTAGCTCTATTTTTAATTTCTTGAGGAATCTCCACACTGTTTTCCAAAGTGGCTGCACCAGTTTGCAATCCCACCAACAGTGGAAGAGGGTGCCCCTTTCTCCACACCCTCTCCAACCTTTGTTGTTGACTGTCCTGTTGACTTTGGCCATTCTCACTGGTCTGCCACCATTTTTTGAACACAGAAATCAGTGCACACTACTGCTCAGTGCTCAATATGCCAACTTCTCATTTTCATCTTCTGATCCAAGTTTGATTATATCAACTTCTAAAATTCACCTCTGGTTCCTGGCTCTGATAGCCTATTTTATATACTTTTTTCTAGCCCGATAAATGTATGTGTGTATTTGAAGAATGAATGAACCGTCTTCTACTCTGCTTTAGAAGCCTGCTGGTCACAGCTTGGATGGGCATCTGTTAAAAACTGAATGTTGGTGTCCTCCCAAACATTTGTGTATGTTAAATTCCCATGCCTAATGTGATGATATTAGGAGGTGGGACCTTTGAGAGATGATTAGATAATGAGGGTGGAACACTTATAAATGAAATTAGTGCCTTACAGAAGAGACCCGAAGAGAGCTCCCTTGCCCCTTCCTCCATGTGAAGACACAGGGAGAAGATGGCCGTCTGTGAACCTGGAAGTCCTCATGAGGTGAGGAATCTGCTGGCATCTTGATCTTGGCCTCCAGAACTGTGAGAAATACATTCCTGTTTTTATAAGCCACACTGTTTATGGTATTCTGTTATAGCAGCCTAAACACACCAAGGCAGCAGGTGCTTGGAAAGAACCATGGCAGGGCTGGGATTAGTTTTCAGTCTCTAAGAGCTTCAACTACGTGTGGCTGAGCAGAAATGATGAAACGCAGGGACACCTGGGGGGCTCAGTTGGTTAAGCAACTGCCTTTGGCTCAAGTCATGATCCTGGAGTCCTGGGATCGAGTCCAGTGTTGGGCTCCCTGCTCAGTGGGGAGTCTGCTTCTTCCTCTGACCTTCTCCCCTCTCATTCTATCTCTCACTCTCAAATAAATAAACAAACAAATAAATAAATAATATCTTAAAAAAAAAGAAATGATGACATTCAGAATATGCCTCAAACATTTATATATATGAGCAGAGGACTAGGAAAGTTTTCCACTACTCTTCAAACATAGGTTGCTCTCTTAAGGTAACAAATAAGCTTGTTTTTATGCTACAAAAGTAACAGATACACCTTGTGAAAAACGTGTAAAATACAGAAAAATAGAATGAAGGGAATAAGCATCATCCGTAATTTTATCATCCAGAGTCATCTATTATGAACATGTTTTGATTTCACCCTATTTCCATACACTCCTTCCCCCACAACTATAGTTATGGTTATACACATCTCCCTCCTCCCAACATACCAATGTTCAAATATTTCTAACTCAGCCCAATGGGGAATAATATTTGTGAAATTAACTCTCTGATTTTTATAGTGAAGAATGTTTTGCAGCACCTCCTTCCTGCATTCTACCCAACAAGTACTGGGAAGTGGGGAACAGAATTTGCCCTTGGATTAAATAGTGTGAAATTGCAGGATATATGAGGAAGGAGAACCTTCTAAAACTTCTAGCTTTTCTTTCTTTCTTTCTTTTTTTTTCTTCCTTTGGTATTATGGAGATGCCCTTCACTCTGAAATTTTGGTAGGTAATTATCAGAGACCCCTTTTTACGTTCCCCGATGTCTTCCCTTCTGGGGCACCAAGTTCTACTTTTAGTAGGTGCCCCCCTTTCTCTTGGAGATAATCACATCAGTTGGTCTCTTGTTCCAGGGGGATATGACCTAGAATCAATTTTGTCTTTGAGAAATGAGGTCACTCTCCTGGGGGAGGTGTCAGGAGACAGTGGGAAGCCCCAGGCTGGGTGAGGAGGTTCTTCCTGGTTCTTCCCAGTCACCTCCTGCAAAGGTGGTGACTATGTTGTTGGTGAGGGATAAGGACCGGTCCCTATGACTCTAGTCCCCATCAGTCCCCTGAAATGGTTCAGACGAAAGGTCATTAGTGTCATCTTACAATTGATAAATTCTATAGTTTCTTTTCTGTCCCATTCAACTTGACTTCTAGGTAGCATTTGAAATTATCAACCACCTGGAACTTGACTCTCTTCTTTTATACTCGTCACACCTTTTCCCTTTTGTCTCTAGTTTTGGTCCTTCACGGGCTGGTTGTCTGCCATCCACCTGTCAAGTGTGGTGTTCTCAGGTGAGTTAGGCAGCCTTGAAGATGGTTCCCAACGGTCTCTACCTTTCGGTCTTCATGCCTTATGCAATCGCCTCCCTTTGAGGGTGGGCTGGACCTAAGGACTCACTTCTAACTACTAAAATATAGCAAAAGTGATAAGATGCCACTTCTAAATTAAGTTATAAAGAGAGCATGGCTTTTGTCTTTCTCACTCTTTCAGAAATCGGGATGTCCACATGGCAAGGAACTGAAGGAGCCTCTGCTATCAGCCATCAATGACCTGAAGCCCTCAGGGCAACATCCCATGAGGAACGGAATCCTGCCAACAACCACATGAGTGAGCCTGGAAACATATTCTTTCCCAGTCTAGCCTTGAGAAGAGAGCTCAGTGCCAGCTGACATCATGTCTTCAGACTGGTTAGAGACTGAGCTCGTGGACCTAGCTAAGCCATGCCCTGATCCACAAGAACTCACTTAACAGACATGTGTTGTTCTAAACTGCTGAGTTTGGGAAAATCTGTTACAGCAATAGCTAACTAATACATTAGGCTTCCATCCCCCATTCACTTCTCATTTCTCACCTTCTCCCTAGGAAAGCTCATCCACATTAGTGGATTCGGGGATTACTTGTTAGGTTAGGACAACTGTGGCTTTAGCCCAATGGGTAGATTCGGTGAGGTGAGCCTTAAGTGAATAGCATCCACATTTCTTACCATGATCTGCAAGGTCCCAGTTCCTTACCACCTGGCCTCTGTCCACCTTGCCTTTCCCAGCTCCTGCTACTCTGTCCTCAAATCATGAAGGGTCAGCCATGCTAGTGCTCAGACTCTCCTCTCTGGAATGTTCTTGCATCTCTGAGATGTTCTCCTGCATTTTTATATGTTTTACTCTCTCATCCTTTATGTCTCTGCTCAAATATTATATCTTAATGGGCACTTCCTTGGCTATCTGATCTGAAGTATTACACCGCCATGCCACACTGGAACCCTTTTTCTCTTCGTAGCACTTATCAGTTTGTGATTGTCACCTCCTTTTCTAGATGTCAGCTCCTGGATGAGGATCTCATCTGTCTTAGTCATCACTGAATCCACGGTGCCTAGCCCAGTTCTTGGCACAGAGCAGGCCCTTAATACCGACTTGTTGAATGACTGAATGATGGTGACCCTGCCACACTTGGACATAATTCATGTGTGGAGCAACCGAAAGGACTTTGTGCTGCTTCTGCCATAGGAATTCTGGTTCTGGCCACTCAAATTCTAAGCATCCTTTTCATTTAGGGGGGAATCCAAATTCAGGGGGAGGCAGGACTTTTGAAGGGTCTTACCTCCTGTTGTAGGCTGAATTGTCCCCCTCCCCCAGGATATGTCCTGACACCTGTGAATGTGACCTTACTTGGAAATAGGGTCTTTGTGGTTGCATTAGTTGACTTACCATGAGGTTATGTTGGAGTAGGAAGGGTCCTTCATCCATTGACCGGCATCTTTATAAGAAGGCTATGTAAAGACACAGAGACAGACACTAGGCCCTGTGAAGAAGAGGGCAGAGACTGACATGATGCTTCTACAAGCTGAGGAATACTAAGAATCAGTGGCAACCCCTAGAAACTGGAAGAAGCAAGGAAGGCTCCCCTCCTAGAGCGTTTGGAGGAAGCACAGCCCTGCTAACACCAACAGTTGTTTTCTGACTTCAGGGCTCCAGGAGTATGAGAGAATATTGTTGTTGTGTTAAGCCCTCCAGTTTGGGGTAATTTGTTAAGACGTTCTAGGAAACTAATATAATGGCCTCTGTGCCTTTATTCTGGGGTCCCCTGCCTACTCCTGATCTATCTCTGTGTGGCATTCCTGGTCCCCAAGGCACACTGCAAGCACCTTTTCAGGGCTCAAAGTGCAGAACCAGAGAGGAGCAGCCATTTCCTCTCTTGGCTCTCTGAGCTCACCTTCTAATTGCCAGGTTTCCCACCTAAACCCTCCCCCGTGCTCCCATCTCCTGCTGGAAACTGCTTTCCAGTTTCCAAAAAAAAAAATTTTTTTTTATTTTTAAAGATTTTATTTATTTATTTGACAGAGAGAGAGAGAGGGAGATCACAAGCAGGCAGAGAGGCAGGCAGAGAGAGGAGGGGGAAGCAGGCTCCCTAAAGAGCAGAGAGCCCGATGTGGGGCTCCATCCCATGACCCTGAGATCATAACCTGAGCTGAAGGCAGAGGCTTTAATCCACTGAGCCATCCAGGCACCAGTGGAAACCGCTTTAAATGGAACCTTCTAGATTTCCCAAAGCAAGGATCCTATTGATATGGTCCACAAAGATCTGTCTCCCGTGGTGCAGAGCAGGTTGGAAAGAGGGGACTTGGAGGATCCACCAGAAAATCTCTCTTTCCCAATGGAATCATTGATTTGACAAATATTTACAGAGCATCTGCTCTATGTCAGGCACGAGGCTAAGACAAGAGCGACAAGGTGAAGCCCCTTCTCTTGTGGAGCTTGTCATCCAGTGGGGGAGACAGAGCATGAAGAACTAAATCAAGTAAACCACCAAGATCATGGCAGATAGAGGTAACTGCTTAAGGCATATGACAAATAATGATAGCACCATAATCATCATTATAGACAGGACAACAAGCTGCCAAAATGACGTGATTCTAATTCTTTTTTATTTTGGCAAAATATAAGTGGCATGAACTTTACTGCTGTGACCAATTTCAAATGTATAGTTCAGTGGCATTAAGTACATTCACACTGTTGTGCAACACTCACTGCCATCCGTCTCTGGAATTTTTCATCTTACAAACTGGAACTCTGTCCTATTAAACATCAACTCTCCATTCCTCCCTCTCCCTTACTCCCAGCCTCAGAAATCACCATCCTATTATCTGTCTCCATGAATCTGATTACTCTAAGTACTTCCTATAAGTGGAATCACACAGCACTTGTATTTTTTTTTTTTTTTAAAGATTTTATTTATTTGACAGAGAGAAACACAGCAAGAGAGGGAACACAAGCAGAGGGAATAGTAGCGGGAGAAGCAGGCTTCCCGCCAAGCAGGGAGCCGGATGCAGGGCTCTATCCCAGGACGCTGGGATCATGACCTGAGCCGAAGGCAGACGCTCAACGACTGAGCCACCCAGGCGCCCCAGCACTTGTATTTTTGTGACTGATTTATTTCACTCAGCATAATGTCCTCAAGGTTTGTTCATGTGGCATATCAGCCAGATTCTAATTTTGAACCAGGAAAAGTATCCCCACCTAGAAAGTAATCCACCAACATTTTAATGGGGATTAGGATTAGGATTAGGATTCTACACTTTCTGCATTTACTAATTTTTATTGTTCAAAAGATTTTATTTATTTATTTGACAGAGAGAGAGAGAGAGAGACAGTGAGAGAGGGAACACAAGCAGGAGGAGAGGGAGAAGCAGGCTTCCTCTGAACAGGGAGCCCAGTGTGGGGCTCGATCCCAGGACCCTGGGATCATGACCTGAGCTGAAGGCAGACGCTTAATGACTGAGCCACCCAGGTACCCCTACACTTCCTGCATTTAAACAATTCTCTACAGTGCACACGCATGACCTTGATCATAAAAGTCTGAAATTTCTTCTCTCTGTTCCTTCTTTCTTTCCTGTCAATGGTGCTGCTCAGTGTTTTCCCAGCTTTTCAATCTTCCACCAAGGACACTTCTGCTGCTATAGTCTACTCCCAGAGCCTGCTTATTTATGTTTTATTTTCTTGAGCTGAGGTGGCTAATTTTATGGATTTATTTTTTATTGAGATAGAATTGACATATATAGTAGTTCCCCCTTTACCCGCGGTTGTGTTTTCGATGGTTTCAGTTACCCTTAATCAACTGAGTTCTGGATGCAGATGGCCCTCCTTCTGACATATTGTCAGGAATGCCTAATGCCACGTCACAATGCCTGTATCATTCCCCTCACCTCATGTCATCATGTAGGCATTTTGTCATCTCACATCATCACAAGAAGGATGAGCCTGGTACACTTAAGATATTTTGAGAGGGGGGAGAGAGAGCAAGAGCGTTCATACAAATATTACTGCAGTATATTGTTATAATTCTTCTATTTCAGTATTGGTTAGTGTTAATCTGTGTTAATCTGTAACTAATCTATTAGTTAGTGTTACTGTGCCTAAATGATAAGTTAAACTTTATCATAGGTGTGTATGTATAGGAAAAAACATAGTATGTATAAGGTTGGGTACTATTTGGGAATTCAGGCATATGCGGGAAGTCTTGGAACTCTTCCCCAAGATAAGAGGGGGCTACTGCAACATTGTGTAAGTTTATTTTTTATTATTATTTTTAAAAAAAATTATTTATTTATTTGGCAGAAAGAAAGATCACAAGTAGGCAGAGAAGCAGGCAGAGAGAGGGGGATGCAAGCTCCCTGCTGAGCAGAGAGCCCCATGCGGGGCTTGATTCCAAGACCTTGAGATCGTGACCTGAGCCAAAGACAGAGGCTTAACCCACTGAGCCACCCAGGCGCCCCCATTGTGTAAGTTTAAAATGTACAATGTGGTAGTTCGATACATTTATATATTGCAATGTTTCCTACCATTAGCTAACGGTTCCATCATGTCACATACTTATCATTTCTTTTTTTGTAGTGGGAACTATTAAGATCTAGATTCTCAGCAACTTGGAAGTTTATAGTACAATATTGTTGTCCATAATCTTTTTGCTGTGCATTACCTCTCCAGGACTTAATTTCTCCACATCTACATATTTTTGCTACTGCTTTTCCCAAATGCCTTTCTAGTGGGAAGTCTCAGCAGGAAGCAGATGCACACTCAAACTGGGTACTGTGGTGACAGTTGGGTGAAGGGGCGGTGGGGAGTGGGTAAGGATGGCACAGGAGCCTGGAGCTAGGAGGAGGGAGCATTTAGTGCCAGGATTTGGGGGGGTCACCTCCCAGGACCTGCAGCCTAGGGTCTAGGGGCACAGCCATCCTCCGTGAGTTTGTGGGGAGGAATCTGGGGAGAAAATACCCTGACCTCATGCTCTTTCATCCGTCTCATCTCCTTCAAGGTCTCCTTTTGCCTGAACCCAACCAGAAGGCAGAGAGCAAGGGAGCCTGTTGGTATGATCCATTACAGTGTCCTAGGACACAGAACAAGGGGAGGACAGAGAGTGTCTCCGGAAGCCAAGAACTCCAGAGTTCAGCAGCGCTGCTCCTCAATCAGACAGAGCTCTGAGGGCAGGGCCACGCTTCCCCACTCAGGATAACACTGGGCACAAAACAGATGTTCCTAAATGCTGAATAAATATTCGTGAACCAGAAAGAGACTAATTTTTTTTTTTTTTAAAGATTTTATTTATTTGACAGAGAGAAACACAGCGAGAGAGGAAACACAAGCAGAGGGAATGGTAGCTGGAGAAGCAGGCTTACTGCCGAGCAAGGAGCCCGATGCGGGGCTCGATCCCAGGCCCCTGGGATCTGACCTGGGCCGAAGGCAGACGCTTAACGACTGAGCCACCCAGGCGCCCCGAGACTAATTTTTAAAACTGTAAAATATGCACAACATAAAATTTTACCATTGTAACCATTTTTTTCCCAGCTTTATGGAGATAAAATTTACATGTAACATTGTGTAAGTTTAAGGTGTACGACGCACTGATTTGATACATTTATATATTGCAAAATGATTATCGCCATAGCCCTTGTAACCGCTTTGAAGCCACAGTATGGTGGTTTTAAGTTCATTCACCAAGTTGTGCAACTATTATCACTGTCTAGTTCCAGAATGTTTCCATCAGCCCAAAAAGAAAACCTTGCCCACATTAGTAGTCACTTCTCATTCCCCCCTCCATCTGGCTCCCTCCCCCCACGACCACTAATCTCTTTTCTATCTGTATGGATTTACCTATTCTGAATATCTTGTATAAATATAAAAGCAGACTGAGTTGGGAGGGGAAGGAAACTTATCCCCTCTTCTTTCCTCTTTCCCCCCATGAAATTTTGCTTGTGGTTTCAGCCACTAGCTGCAGTAAGAAGGGTGGGTTTCAGAGAAGGAGGACCTGACCTTCCTCTCCTTTTTCCTTGGCTCCCTCTGGGGCCCTGGGAATGATGGGGAAGCTGCTAGCTGATAATGAGACCCCCTCTCCCTTAATGACTCTGGGGGCTGCGGGGATGCCGCAGGCCAGCTCTGCCCTAATTAATTAATAGGGAGCGCTTCCCACAGAGGAATTAGCCTCAATTCTTCTATCTGAGGCTCCTCTTGGCTCATCCCCTGCACAGGCCCCACCCCAAAGCAGGAGCAGTCATCTGGGACGGCTTGGGGATGCTCCTAGCCAGGTCTGCCCACCCCATGCTAGACCCGGAGCTGGAGCCACTGGTCAAAGAGGACCAGTGGGATGAGCTCAAGCTCTGGTCCCATCACTTATTAATGGCACATAATATGGCACATAATTAATGGCACATAAACCACAACATATGGGCTGTGACTTAACCTCTTTGACCCCTTTTACATCTATAAAAGGGAGCTGGTAGCCTTTCCCTTACTGAGAGAATGAGAGATTCTTGGGGCCAGGGACAGGATGAGGAGAGCGAGGCACTTGCTGGGGCATGAAATGTAAAGGAGTGCCCAAACATTCTGCAGTTAAGAGAAATGATACCAGAATATTATTGTTGGAATAGTAACTTTGAGAAGTGTTAGATATGTTTATGGCCTTGGTGATGGTGATGGTTTCATACTTATTCCCAAACCCATCAAGTTATATACATTAAAGATATTCAGCCTTTTACATATCAATTATATTTCAATAAAATGGTTAAAAAAAGAAATGAAAAAGGCAAGGAAATACTGATTCTACCTAGTTTCAAAACAGCGAAATATATCAGGTTTCTTTTTTCCTTTATGAGTATTCTTTGGAGATATAGTTATGTTACATTTTCTGAGTTCAGAGGTAATAAAGATATTCTCCTATAAAAAAGATAAATAATATTACAATATCAGTAAGTCAGCCCTGCCCCTCAAAAAATCAGTGGAAAAATTCATAGTGGGCAAAACGTAAAAAAAGACAGCATCAGCAGGAGTGCTGAGCCAAGCCATATGGGA
>JAQQSY010003852.1:0-12689 GCA_028646535.1 Procyon lotor
ATCAGTTATCACACAATGACCTATTCATCAAGTTCACCAGCAAAGTTTAGGAGATTCACTCCTCACCATGTATTCCCCTGTGCTTTTTGAATTTTGTACCATGTGAATGTATTCAAAAAAACACAGTGCTCCTAAGAAAACACAGTTCCTTAAAGGCAATTAAATTCAAATGCATATGCCCTCTGATCCAGCAACTCCCTAACTATTGCATTTATTCTGTAAGTATACCCATACATGTGCAAAATTACATGCAAATTGATTCACTGGATCGCTGTGATAATACAAAGCTGGAAACAACCTAAATGCCTATCAACTGGGAAATTGGTAAAATAAATTATGTGCAATCTATGCAACTGAAAAATGATACATCAAGCAGAAAAAAAAAAAAAAAAAAAAAACCCCAAGGTACATTAAAGCATGTATAGATGATACCTATTTGTGCTTTAAAAAGAGGAGATACACACACACTTCTCTGTAAATGCAGTAAGAAAATCCCTGAGAAACTAACAACATTAGTTGTATCCACATAAAGGAAATGAGCATCACAAGACAGGGCAGAAGAGAGATCTTTTTATGTCCTTTCGCATCTCTTAAATTTTAAACCATGCGAACCTATTAAATATTTCTCCAAAATTAAAAAAAAAAACTACCTTTGTTCGCTGCCACATTGCCCAGACTGGGTCCTCAGGTCCTGCTCTTTTTCACCTCCAGGCCATTCCTTCCCTGCACCGGCCCCTCAGCAGGCCCTCTCTGTTCCCTGGCAGCTAAGCCTTGCTAAGGAAAATGACCAGATCGTTGTGCCAAACTGTATCACGGATCCAAATACCTGCCGCCCACCCCTGGGGGGATTCCACACACCACCACCCCACCACTATCAGGTCCTGAAACCTGCCTTGGCCTTGTCCTTGTCCAGTGAGACGTAAGCAGAAGTGCCACTTCCAGTCCCAAGTTCTAAAACCTGAGCCATCTCCTAATCCTGCCATCTACCCCAAGATTCCCAGGCCCCAGAGGAGGGCTGGGCCATGGTCCTCGGCCATCTTGGGTCATCAACCCAGGAAGACCACATAGTAGGAGGAAGAAATAAACCTTTATGTTCTTAAGCCACCGAGATTTTCAGGTTCTCTGTCAACATAACATAGTTACGTTGAGCTGACCAACCAACCAGACTTATTTCTTAACAAACTGAGACCACCTCACCTCGCCACCCATCTTTCACTCCGCTCTATGTTCCCTCCTCCACATCACTGCTCTCTAACGCCTTCAAGCGTAAAACGAAGGTAATGTTAGTACCTGCTTCACAGGATCACTGAGTATTAAAGAGATTATTATGTGCAAGTGACCACTTTATGTAACACTTATTATTACTTGTTTGACAATGATGAGGTTGGTGGTAATGATTATAACCGCCCTCTGACACTCAGTAATTTAACACGGCCCCTGCCCCGCGCCTGTCTATAAGCAGCAAGTAGTTTGCTAGGGTCTTGATACCATCTGCCTGTATGTTGCCCTCCAGGCCAAAATGTGCTCTTGTCCTTTCTCTACTGCTGTCCGCTCCCTTCCGCTTCCCTTTCCCTAGCTGCACATGAGCTCACCCAGGGACCTTTTAAGAAATACCTGTGTCTGGGCCACAGCCTAAATCCATTATTGGGTTGGGCAAAAGAAGCTGTATTATCTCTTTCTGTAAGTTCAAAAATAGAACTAATCTGTGGTGCTCGAAGCCAGAATGAGAGATACCCTTGTGTGTTGCACAGGAAGCAGGAAGAGAGGGCAGGAGACCAGAAGGGGACACAAGAGGACTTCTGGGACTCTGGTAACATTCTTTTTTTTTTTTTTTTTTAAAGATTTTATTTATTTGACAGAGAGAAACACAGCGAGAAAGGGAACACAAGCAGAGGGAATGGTAGCAGGAGAAGCAGGCTCCATCCCAGGACCCTGGGATCACGACCTGAGCCAAAGGCAGACGCTTAACGACTGAGCCACCCAGGCGCCCCTCTGGTAATGTTCTGTTCTGCTTCTTGATCTGGGTGCTGATAACACATGTGTGTTCACTTATGAAAGTGTATCGAGCTGTACAATCATGATATAAGTACTCTGTGATATACATTTTCTACTGCAATAAAAATCTACATTAAAAAGGGAAGAACAGGGGCGCCTGGGTGGCTCAGTCGTTAAGCGTCTGCCTTCGGCCCAGGTCAGATACCAGGGTCCTGGGATCGAGCCCCGCATCGGGCTCTCTGCGCGGCAGGGAGCCTGCTTCTCCCGCTACCATTCCCTCTGCTTGTGTTCCCTCTCTCGCTGTGTTTCTCTCTGTCAAATAAATAAAATCTTTAAAAAAATAAAAATAAAAATAAAAATAAAAAAAGGGAAGAACAACCTGCAATGACTCTCATCCTTGACCACTTACATATCATTCTTCACCCTCCAAGTCAAGGCTCATAAGACACACTTTGATCTCACCCTGTCTTTCCACTCTTGCTGAGTCCCAGACATTTCTCACCCAACTATCTCTGCCACAATATTTCCTGGATAAGAACATCTTAGCCAGCTCCCACTGGTTGTTCAAAGTCTACTTGAAATGTCATTTCTTTTCCAAGGCCTTTTCCAATCCTTCTGTCCACTTCTTTCCACACCAGACAGTGGCCTGCCTTGCTACAGGGACTCCTTCCTCAGCACCATGTAATTCTTTGGTAGTCCATTTTTATTTACAACTAGAGCAGTATTCACTCATTTCGCCCTCCTCTTCAACTGTAACTACTTGAGGAGAAAAACTAGGCATTATTCCTCTTTGGAGGAGTCCCCATGTTCCTTTCAGAGCATGGCTAGTCAGTCATTATTTTGGAATTACAATAAACCAAAGACAACTGTTACTTTGATGGTAATCAATCACAATGGCCAAAAGCTGAATAAGAAATATCTAGTTGGGTTGAATATTTTCTCTCTGACAGAAGATCTTTAAAAAGCAAATTATAGTAAAGAGAATTCTCAAGTTACAAAACCATTCCAGCCAAATGTAAGTGCAAAGACACATATGAGTATATACTCACTTGTGGGATCTGCGTGCTTTTCCCACATCCCGTCTCTCCAACAATCACCACTGTCTGATAGTTTTCTACCAAGTATAATATATGATTCCTAAGCTGAAAAATAGAACCAGACATTATAAAGAGCTATACATGTTCTCAAAAGACCTAAACAAAGATATTTAAACATTATGAAATGAGCTGTTTGCCAAACGAAAGTAAATCTTAAAAAGAACTATCAGAATGTATTTCCAATTCGCAGTGTTGGTGTCCATGTAAGCTTTAAACAAGTGCAACTGAGAGCAGTAACTTACCAAAATACACAATGCACATACCTTTTAATTCAAGATTTTTCACTTATAAGAAGTTATACTACACAAAATAATAATACATATGAACAAAGAGGTGTATATATATATATATATATATATACAAGCATACTCACTGAAGTGTTATTTATGATAGCCAAAAATTCAGTCTAAATGTTCATCAATAGAGTTAAATCAATTACAAAACACTCCAATACTGAAATATATTCAGGTGTTAAAAAGAAAAAATGTTTACTGGAACCAAAATGAGGGTTTGCTGTGGGGGGGAGGGGAAGGCAGGTAGATGGGGTAATTGGGTGATGGACATTAAGGAGGGCACGTGATATGACGAGCACTGGGTGTTACATAAGACTGATGAATCACTGACCTTTACCTCTGAAACGAATACACCATATGTTAATTAACTGAATTAAAAAAAAAAAAAGAACAAATGCCTATTTGCACTGATATGGAATGCTCAACAAGGGAGGAACTCAAGGTGCAAACAGTGTAAATAATACACTACTATTTGTGTTTTTTAAAAAGGGATACATATATGCTATGTACAAGCTACCTTTGCAGAAAGTAAAACAAAACAAAAAACAGCTCACTGTACCATCGCCAGCAGCGGAAGAGGGTGGCCAGGGAGCAAAGGTGTGAAGGAGACCTTTACATTTCATACAAGTTATGTATTATCTAGTTACAAATTCTTTCATCTATTAGCTGGGGGGGGGGGGGGGGGTCAAAAAGAATATGCTTTCACCTCTACCTCTAAATCCAAGTTCGTAATAAATCACCCATAGGCTACACTTACATTTCGACTAAGCCTTTCTTTACCCATTCACTGTGAGCAGAAAACTGAAGAGATGATTCCGGCATCCTATCTACTTGGCCTCCAACTGTATTTTTGTACCCATACATGGTGAGAGAAACACCTGACGGTCTGGAAAGTCACGAAGGTATTCCATAAATACCTGGTCTAGAATGAAGTAAACCCTGCTGAGGTCCCCCATTCTTATTGCTCACCCATCTGATTGGGCCCCGACAACGTGGTGAGGACTGAGAGAGCGAACACGCCTCGATAAAGTATTGGCTGCTTTGCGTTTTTGAATTTGGCATTATTTGGGGTCTAAATATAGAGCTCTCACATTTTAGTGTGAAATCCTCTTAGGATACTTGTTAAAAATGAAGATTCCTGGCCCCATTCCCGGGGTTTCTGATTCAGTAGGATTAGGGTGGGGCCCAAGAATCTGCATTTCTCAAGAGCCCACAGCAGATCCTGTCTTGATGCTTTCTGTCAGTTGCCTGGACTTGGTGGTGCTTTCCTTCGTTTTGGGTAGAGGAAGGTGAAAGGTTTGGGATCTTTGCAGGTATCCTGTGAATGGTAGGTCCAACCAGTGAGGGTGGGTGGATAGATGGTGGATAGTCAAGGAAAACTTGAAAGACAATCTGAACACAGACAGAAACAGACAAGGCATTCCAGGAAAGGGAAATAACAAGCAAAAGGAAGAAGATGGAAACAAGCAAACAATACAAACTCTATTCCAGGGGCATCATCAAGAGCCCACAAAAGGGTCCAGGTGTGGTTTGGAAATGAGTTACACGATGGGTAGTCCAGGCTTCCCGAGCAGAACTAGGGTCTGGACCTTCCCTGGGACGCTGACTGGGCTGTCAGTGCTGCACCGGATGAGACTGAGCAGGAGAAAACTGAAGGCAGTAACTCACACTTCACATACCAGATAGGAAGGGCTGCACATGGAAAAGGTCCAACGTGTGACATTTGAGAGAAACATGACAAGATTTCCAGTCCGGAGACTGCAAAAATGACAGCAGCACCCACGGGCACAAGGAGGCAAACGGACGAGGGCTCGTATGGAGGAGGGGACTGAGCATCAGGGAGGCAGCGTGTGAGGGAATGAGAGGACCACCCTGCATATCAGTGTCAAGACCCCAGTGAGACCACCAGCCTCCAGGAGGCAGTTGAGAAGGCTGCCTTGTAGTGGCAGCAGGGAAAAGGGAGTAACTTTAAATTCATTGCCCCTTTAGTTTCAATTTTTGTTTTTAAAGCTACTTTTAGTTTTAATGGGGGAGGGGTTGGTAAATGGGTCCCTTTTACTCTTTTCATCTTCTAGATTTATCTTTAACATCTCATGAGAGCCTAACTATGCTTAAATTCTGTTTTGCTTTTTACCAATAACCCATACGATTTTAATTCCCTTCAATATGTTAAACCTTTATTACCTTTCCATTTGTTTCATTTATAGCATCTTCTAAGTTCAGTTGGAGGATGAAGAACAGTCAAGAAAAAAACAAAATTAAATATTTGGTAAACGATAATTATCTGTGTACTTAAACACTCTCAGTATGTCAGGGACCTTACTAAATGCTCTATGTGGATTATCTCATCTGGGCCTCATAACGATCCTATGAGGGAGGCGCTATTAGTCCCATATTACAGATACCAACACAGAAGCTCGGATGGTGAAGCAAGGTCACACGGCACAAAAACAACGAAGGCTGGATTTGAGCTCTAAGGTTTTGCTCCAGAATCCTGACACTTCACCAGACCTCCAACTGTGTCCCTTAATAGTGAGGCTTCAACAGTGAACTTATCATCTTGTCTCCTGCGGGGCAAACTGGTTTATCTTCACACATACTGAATGAGGTTAACCACCCGAGGGAGAAAATCAGAAATGTCAGTGAGTGGCTGAAATGTTTGGGGCCACATAAAACTCTAATCTAGGTGACTTGGCTAGTTAAGGATTCTGTTTCGAATCTACTTGGAGAAAGCCCATATTAACAGAAGAGGAACGATTAGCACAGTCTAGACGAAGGGATTCCTTAGTGTGAGAACCTGGCAGCTTTCCCCCGGCACTGTCCAGGAGAAGGAGAGAGGGAGCCAGGAGTGCTGGTGGCCACACCTCCTCAGCTCATTCCAGGGCCATCACGTGAGGCTGAGGCTGGGAGAGGGCATCACCCTTCCTCGGGGGCTACTCGAAAGAAACATTCTTCAGCCCTATCTAAATGGCCCTTGGCCTACAGCTGACTGCCTGACTATAATCTGGCTTCCCTTGTGGTCAGGGCAACAGGAAGAAAGTGAGCCCGTGGACCATGTCTGTCTGCACTGGAGAACTATGGCTATAAACAGACGTATTCCGAATTCTAGTTAATGCTTTGGTCTCTTGTGAGATGAACATACGTCCATTTCATGAGACCAGTAAAATCAAGTGCTGGATGCGCACACGGTACATAATAACCACCCAAATCCCATCACTGTGTCACTGGGACTTAACTTCTTCCACAGAAACCTCCTCATATATCCAGTGAGTCTTGTTTAAAGAAACTGGCCTTTAAAAAGAAAGCTAACGTTGGCCATATACTAGTAATCTGTTGAAGCTGGAAGCATAGCAGTTCATTGTGCTGTTTTCTCTACTCTTCTGTGTGTCTGAATGTGTCCATAAGTGAAAGCTAAGAGAAGGAAAAAGAATGTCATTCCATCTCTTTGAGTTTTTCCATTTGTAACAACATCTAACTAAAAAAAAACACTAACGACTTTCAAGATTTATATGGTTAAGTAACACACACATATTCTGAGCTTCATCTCCTCAGATAAGGGCGGCTCCGAGCTCACTGTGTCCTACAGAATTGCTAAGGGTAAGAGGACATGATTCGCTTTAGTACCAAGTTTGAGGTCACCGCACACTGCTTCAGGCCGACCGACCACGCATGCTCATTCGGCGTACCTTGAACACTGGCAGCTTCTGCCTCTGCTGCTCTATAGAAAGGGCAGCGTAGGGATTGTAGACAACGGTTGTTGCAGAGTTTTCAGCTAGACTCTGTCTCTCTTCAGAGATGCTCACACCTGGTCCCTCTGTACCTGGAAGAGAAATGCTTTTCTCAGATTCTCTGATGCAACCAATGGACAGAAAAATGTGCAGACGTTACAAATTCAAAGGCAAAGATACAACACGAGCAATGCATCTGACCTCAGACTACTAGATGATACTCAACTTTAACTTCAGGAAAGAATCTAGGAGAGGACCTGAGAGAACACAAAAATCTTCTCTAAAAGCTTCACCGAAACATCAAGAACAGAGAGGAGAGTCCCACTGGGCTCCAAATTGGCCACATGTTAACTGTATTCCAGAGGACAACATTTTCAGGTCTGGCCCCCATATATTACTACTAATTGCTACTCATACAAGCGACAGAAAGCCAATGGGAACTGGATGAGGCACAGGAGTGCTGCTGCTACAGGACGGCGGCAAGGACCATGGACAACAGGAACTGGGCACACGAATGCTGCCTTGGCTTGCTCCTTCTCTCATCTCAGCGCCTCTCCACCAGCTCCTTTTGATCCCTATTTGGCTTCTCAGTAGGAGCTGGAATGAAGGCTGCTCAGGCTCACAACTCCCCACCATCCATTCACTCGCTCACCGAGCACTGAGGTGCGAGAGATACCGCAGGGAACATTCCCGATGCTAGGCCCTACCTTCGTGCCACTTACTTGCTTCTTTGACTCTCCCAAGAGCACAGCCTCATGCAGGAGGTGGTAATACATGCTAAGGAGAAAGTAAACACTCAGCGAAGGAGGGCTGGGAGTCCCAGTGTATGTGGTCTGGAAGTGGGGGAAGGCCCCTCTTCCTCCAGCTTAGGTCCAATACCCAGTCTAATCCAACCAACCGTGGCCAGTGGAGGGGGATGTAGGAGGCAGCAGCCCCCATTTTCACTGGAGTGGTTGGGTCTGAAGTATCATTCCAAGAAACCTCTGTACTGAGCAGATTAAACAACAGCTTTCCACAACAGCTGCTTGGTAAGAACAATGACAAACTGGTGCTCAGGATGGTGAAAAATGGCCATTTCCCATCTTGTAAAACTCTTAAAGGCACCACGGATTCTAGCCTTTGAAGGAAAATGCCTTAAGAGGAACATGGGTTCAATTTTATGAATGGTTTCCAGAACTTTTCGTGCCAATTTGTGTACCCCTTAGACAGAATTAAGAGTAATAAGTGACACGGAGTTTGGAATTCAACACGACACAAGGAAGCTATTTTCAAAAGCGAGAGTTGTTGAGCACAGGGGTGTGATGCCTTTGTGAATCATAAAACCTTCCCTGGAAGTTCAAACATGGGCAGCACAGCCTTCTCTTGGGGGCGCTACAGGGGTGATTACCCAAAACTATCATCTCCCAGGACTTCTGAACTCAGAGTCTGATGCCATGTAAAAGTACAGGAGCTTTGTGACAAGCACCTTTGTCCCAGTGATTTATTTTTACACTTTTTGGAGGTCCCAAATCCCCTCAACAATCTAATAAAGGCTATGGATTCCCTCTCCTAAAAAATACACCAGAATGTAATGTATCGGGATAGAAAATGCTCGTGGTCCATAAACCCCCTAGAGCTAAGTTTAGAGTCATTGTCACAGATTTCTAAACCCTTTTCCATTTATTTCTAGGAACACAGTTGTGTTCCAGAGGTCCAAGATTGCCAAAAATCGTGTAAGTGGGGCACTGCTATATTGTTTTTGCCAAAATGCTGACCTTCCTTTCAACAAGATAAAAGATAGAACAGGACCTGGAACAAAGCCTGTGCTCAAAGAGGCAGGTTTCCTTTCTTCCCTTATTATCGCCACATCTAAATAACTTCTTATAACCCTTCCCCAAGAAAACTACTTCAAAGAATACCTCTTCCTCATCCGCTGTTTTTGTTGCAATTTCCCTCCTTTTTAAAACACGTTTTAAACCTTTCCAGCCTGTCTTAAAGTAATGCTAGCATTGCTCCTGCAAGGTCTCTTCCTTCCTCCCACACCAGGGTTTAATTGACCCAGGTGTCTTCTTCACTTACCCCTTCTGTCTCTCCCCTACGGTCAAATCCACCTCAGTAGATTGTCATGAGATGTTTTACAAGAGCTACTGTCAATCGACTGTACAAAAGACTTCATTCAGCCAAACCAGAACTGTCTCCTCTCTATGTGCATCTCCCGGTCCATTCTGACCGCCTCTGGTTGCCCTTCCCTCGGGAGCATTCTCTGTACTCAAGGGAGTAACAAGTTTGTAATCCCGCAAAGCAGAAATGCTTTTCATTTCTCCATCTACAGAACAAGGCTGACAACAGCAACCCCCAACCAGCCCCACAGAGCATTCCCTCTCCTTTCAATTTTTTTAATTCAGTTTTTCAATTTGAGTGATGCCCCATTAGTGGGTTATGGAATGAATGTAGTGGGGTCATGACCAGCATTTTTTTTTTAAATAATTGAACTAGAAACAGAATAGCGTTACCTCCTGCTTTACCCCAAAATATACCGTCATTTAACACCATCTCAATACTCAATTACTTTGGTTTTTTGGACATTCCTGAGGCACACACACCACTTTGCCTTGGCCATGCTGCACCCTTTGCCCAGAGCTCCATACTCCTACCTCTCCAAGGAACAAACCTACTTGTGCTTCACTGTTCACCTCAAAAATATCACTATCTTTATGAAGTATTTCTTATCCACATATTCAATCTTTCCCTCTCTTCTATGCCTCTATGTAATTATAATAGTTAACATGTATCTAGTACTAAGAGCTTTACATGCATTCCCATTTAATCCTCAAAACAATCCTTTGGGTAGGTGTTGTTATGCCCAATTTACAGACAAGGTAACTGAGACTCTGAGCACTTAAGTGATTTTGCCAAGTCATCAGGTTAGGAAGTGGCAGTTAAGGATAGCTTTACAGTCTGACTCGTAGATCTCCTTTACCACTACTTCTTTCTGCCTCACTTTAATATCTCTTCTAAAGGATATCTAACTTCACATACCTGAGAGAGAGAAAGAGAGAGAATCAATCTTGAGAGGAGAGCAACAGCCCAGTCATCTGTATTTGCCTCCTGATCACAAGGTTAAGCTTTCAATAAGTATACCCTCAACAAAGGAACTAAATAACAGAACAGAACTCTTCCAGTAACCCCAGGTTCTTTTGCCAAAATAGTATTCTATTCTGATTTGCAACAATTCATTCACGCCTTTATTATACTTAACACTTTGACCTGTTATTAAAGGCTTGAATAAATAAAATAGAAGGTATCTCATTATCTAATGCAATCTTAGTTCTGGCTGCAAATAAAACTCAGGACGAATAACTGGCTAATGATTTGAAATACGGAATAAAACTGTCATTAAGGGACAAACAACAGATTTTTTGGAAGAATTAACATCCCTTACTTGGGCTTATCTCCCACATCAGGTATATGCATGGTTAGCATCTCAGGACACCGCTAAAATACTCTTTAAAAGCTTTCCGTGTATTACCTTCTCCGTCTTTTTTTTTTTTTTTTTTTTTTTTTTTGCTGCAATATACTTTGCACACCCAGACCTGCAGAGGTGCAAGTGGTGGGAAAAATGCAAGCTGGTTAACTGATAAGAAACTTTTGTTTTTCACAAGAAACTGATGGAAGGGGAGGAAGTAAGGCATTTAGCAGGATCTGGCAAGTACATATTCAATAAAATCCTGATTAATGAGGAAACTAAAACACATCAGGCAAAGCATTTTGTGACTAACATTCCTGTTTGCCTGACAGAGGGAAAGTGGGTGACAGCCAATACGAAGGAGGGTGCTCACTTTCTGGTAGACACTCAAGATGGGCAACAATTATCCTAAAACAAAATAAGGCACTTTCCCTTTCCTATGAGCACTTACGTTGGGTCAGACAAGGCACCGTGCTCGTTATTCAAGACCATAGGACAGTTATTACTCGACCCACTTCACAGGAAGAGGCTAGGACTCAGAAAAATTAAGTGACTTGCCCAAAGGAACTCTGCTACTATAGGGCACAGCCGAAAAGTCGAACTCGGGCAACCCGACCCCACAGCTTGAGCTCCTCAGCCCTGAGCAGCATCGCTCGCCAGGCCACAGCGTAGCCCCAGGGCGGTGACAGGACACGCGTGGGCGCTTTAGCACTTCCCCAGCGTTGGGCAAGGCAGGCTTCACGCGAGAGGAAAACGAGGCCCGGGGAAGCTGAAACTCGAACAAGGTCACATGAGGGAGTTTCTGCCCAGGCTGGGGGCGGACGCCCGAATCTGTCGGGACCACGGTGGGCGCCCGAGCCGCAGAGCCCACCAGCTCTGAGGCGGCGGTGGCCAGCCCGCCGAGATCAGGCCTGCGAGCAGGTCCGCAGGCTCCAGGGCGCCGGCTGCGGGGCCAAGACCAAAGTCGGGACGCCGCATCTGCCCAGCGTTTCTCCAAGGTCCTTACCGGGTCGCCAGAACTTCACCGGTCCCACGGGCGCAGCCATGCTGGGGTGAAAGGTCACGAGGGAGACTCCACCCCTCCGTTGCGCGTGAGCCCCCAGAGGGGCAGGGGGGCGTGGCCCGCGAGGAGTATCGGCCCGGGTGGTTCCGGCGGAGTTACGGCCGCGCCCCCGTGGTCTCCACCGCCCCGCCCCCGGCCACGTGACCTACGGCGGGTTTCCCAGAGCGCTCCGCCGGCCCCCTGACCCACGTGACCGGCCCCGCCATATTGGGAGAAAGGGCGCCGTTCTCCGACTTTTTTAGTGAGGTGTGTGAGGGTTCTAGGTGGTCTTTCCAGGGGCCTGGGCCGGGTGGCGGCTGTACATCCCCAGAAGGGCAAGCTTTGGGAGAAAATTGCTGGCATGGAGTCCTATGGCTGCCGGAGGCACGCGGAGGGCACTGAGATAATGCATCCCAAATTAACTGCTAAGTACTGATTATGTTACAAGCTGCACCAGCATGACTGTTTATGTTTCAGTCTTCTCCGTATTTTCAAATGAAGGTTAAGAGTGACTACCTCGTGGGTTTGCTGGTCCAGTAAATAACTATTGAGAGCACACTGTATGCCCAGGTACTGCAGTTTCAGCCCCTTTATGCGGCGTCTGTCCAAGGCGGGAGTGACGTTGAATAGTAAATTAATAAATGCTCGATAAACAGTAGTGTTTATTATCATCAATGAATAAAGCAATGGGAAGCGGTATGGAAATGTTCTGTGGCCTTAAGAGTAATGCTGAAAAACTGGGGCGGGGTGGGGGACGGAATGGGTTGGAATAAGACTCTAAGAAATGGGTAGATCAGTTAGGCTAGGGCACTAACCCAGTGTTTCCTCCAATCTGACCGCTCTTAGGATTCCAGTTGCTTGTTAAAAATACAGATTCTAGGGGCACCTGGGTGGCTCAGTCGTTAAGCGGCTGCCTTCGACTCAGGTCATGATCCCAGGGTCTTGGGATCGAGCCTCGCATCGGGCTTCTTGCTCGGCGGGAAGCCTGCTTCTCCCGCTGCCATTCCCTCTGCTTGTGTTCCTTCTCTCGCTGTGTTTCTCTCTGTCAAATAAATAAAATCTTTAAAAAAAAAAAATACAGATTCTAAG
>JAQQSY010003853.1:0-12688 GCA_028646535.1 Procyon lotor
AAGAAAGAAAGAAAGAAAGAAAGAAAGAAAGAAAGAAAGAAAGAAAGAAAGAAAGAAAGAAAAAGAAATCGACCAGATTCAATATTGATGCCAAAACCCAAATGCTTCCTATGGGGGAAAAAAACCCTGTGTTTTCTCATGCTCAGTCTTTCCAGTTCTACTGTTTGAAGACAAATCCCATAGGTATCGAGTTTAGATCCACAGTGAAATAGGAGTCATAACGGTCAGACATTTTGCCCTACTACTTTTCCTACAATTCACTAGAACGCTCCGTCTTTTGAAGCAGGCCCCGCAGTGCCCACCGGCCACTTCCCTCCTTTCTCAGCACCTGCCAGTCCCATCCACACCCTGCTGAAAAGCTTAGTCTCCAAAGCCAAGTTTAAATGACATCTCTTTGCAACTGATGAATCCCTAAACCCTACCTATGAAACGAATAATACACTATCTCTTAATTAATTGAATTTAAACTTTTAAAACTCAAAGAGTAAATAACATCTCTTCCTAAAATTCTCGCTTGCTCCTCTCAGTCAGAATGCGTGGGCCTTCTGGTCTGCGGAGAAGGCCCCGAGCGACAACTCAGAGCAGGCGGATAATATTTATTGAGCTCTTGCGTTTTCCTCCAGCCCTGTGCATGATCTTCCTCCAGCCTCAGTGACTCAGAAAGCGCTCCCTGGAACCCAGGCGTGAGCACCCACCGGGCGACTTGTTAGAAATGCACACCCTTGTCCGCACCCGCAGAACCTCCGAGTCGGAAGCTCTGGGAGTGAGCCCAGGAGGCCTGGGTTTTAACAAGTTCTCCAAGCGATTGTGATTCAGGGGAAGGTTTGAGCATCACTGCCCGGGCCTAGAGATGACATACTTTCCTCTCTCAAGAGAATAAACGTCCAGTTTTCTTCCAGGATGGAGGAGGAGCAAGGGATGAGTGGGTTGGGGCTGCTACAACTTGGGGGCACAGACGGGGTTCTGGAGTCTAGAAGCAGGAGATCCCATCTTGTCAGCAAGGGTTCTAGACGGTTCTTTCTTCCTCTGTGTGTGTGTGCGCCAACCTCTTTCATAAGGACACTAGTCGTGTTGGGTCAGGGCCCACCCCTATGACCTCACCCTAGTATATCTATGTCTCTGGAAGCCCTGCTTCCACACACAGTGACATTCCAGGGTACTGGGGGTTAGGGCTTCAGCATGGGAAGGGGGCGGGCAGGGCCACACACAATTCCCCCCTCGGGGGCAGTCTCCGGATGAAGCCCCCTGACAATCCCTGAGCCCGGCCCTGGGGCAGGAGGATGGACGCTTTAGGGTAAATCTGACCATCTGACCGCCTCTTTGCTTTTTCCCCACGACTTACTTAGGATTCAGCTTTCCGGGATCTGACAAGTCATCTATCACACCTCCACCGGCCTCCTGGATCACAGACTATTGTGCGGTGATCTCCTCTCCCCGGCTGTTTTCGTCCTAGTTGAACTTCTATGTTGGAGTTGTTTTGAGCGGGTTTCTGGCGTGTGCAGAAGCGAATTCTCGCGTTTATCCGCAGTCTCTACCTGCCAAGGCGGTCCCGGGAACAGGCAGCAACCCCGCGCAGTCTTTGCCTCGCCTTCCCTCCGCGCAACCCAGCCCTCGGCTCCAGTGTTTGGTGGGTTGTTGTCGCACCAGATCCCTCGCCCTGGTGGTTATCTCGATTGTAACTTTACCGTGTTTTTTGATCGTGAGGTTCAACTTGTTTCTCCAACTAGACTGTAGGGTTTCATGTGTTTTCTTCAAGATCTTCTTTCGATCCCAGTTACCATACAGTCTAATGTTAGTTTCGGGTGTAGAATTGAGTGATTCATCCCTGCTCATAACAACAGGCGCCCTCCTGCATCCCCATCCCCTGTTTCCCCCACCTCCCTCCGAGAACCCTCGTGTGGTCTCCGCGGTCAGGAGTCTACACTGGAAGATTTTTGGAAATGCCTTGGTTTACAGTAGTAATTCCCCTAGTGGCTGTTATAACACCAAGATTACTTTCTTTCAACAAATTTTGGACACACACCTTGCTGCCTCACGGAAGGACCACGTGGCCTAATGGATAAGGCGTCTGACTTCGGATCAGAAGATTGAGGGTTCGAATCCCTTCGTGGTTGCTGTGGGGCTTCTTTATTGTCCGCTTGAGACATCCGGGGGTCCGCTTTTACTACTGCAGTTTTCGCGGTTAAAGTCGGCAAACGGAATCTTCTCCTTTGCACCGTAACCTAATAGCTCCTTCCCCCGGGGTTTGTCCCTTCTCTTTGTTCCTTTGGTCCCCCGCGCCCCCAAGCGTCTGCTCCCCGACAGCAGCGCAGCCCCTTCTCTGGGGCCGCAGACCAGCCGCAGCCCCCGGTGGCTTCTCGGAAATGCAAACTTTCCCGGCCAGCCGCCCCCCGTCCCTCTCAGCGCTCCCCTCCGCCCACAACGTCAGGATCTTTGGGGCGCGGTCCCCGACCCGGGGTTCAGCAGAGTCCTGACGCCCGCCGCTGCCCGCCGCCTCCCAGGCTCTCCCCGCCCCTCGACGCCCCGCACCTGTGCACCTGCGCACCCGCATTCCCCGACTGCTAAAACTGGGGGGAAGTGAAGCTGCGGGCGGGGAAAGGCAGCAGAAAAGTCAAACTTCACAACACCGTCTAACAAATGTAGGGACGTGGTGGGATCAAAGGACTCCCCCATCTGCGATCCCCAGAGAAATCGGACACTCAGCAAAGAACGTTCACGATCTCGAAACCCTTAGGACGCTTAGGCGTTCGGGGAAAAGCGTGTGCAATAAAGGACCACCCCCAAGATTACTTGCCGATTGCAAAAAAGAAAGCCCGGAGGGCACCACTGACAAGTGCCTCCTCGAGTGACGTAAATACTGTAGCGAGTAAGTCCACAGTGTCAAGCCCCAATTTTTAACCGGACTCTAACCTAATCAAAATGGACCTTATCGATCATTTCGACTTAACTTCTAGTTTAAAGAGGGTCAAGGAATAAATTAAAAGTGCTTTGAGGAAACCATGAGCCGGATCCAGAGTGTGGGATATTCTACAAGACCATTGGCTTGGATTTTTTTTTTTTTTTTTTAAGTCAATGTCAAAACAATAACAGCAACGAGAAGCTGACATGCTATTTGGAACTAAAAGGGACCAAGGAAACATTACAAATCAAATGCAATGCATGCATGAACTTTGCTTGGATCCTGGTTAGAAACACCAGCTCCAAAAGATATACTTAGAGAAATTTAAATAAGGCTGACATAGATGTTTTTATAAAGAATCACTGGGTTTTTTCGTTATGACAATGGTGTCATGGTTATGTAAGATATGTGCGCGGTTGATACACGAGTACGTGTGTAGGTGGGATGCATTGGGACGACCGCACAGGAATTTTATATTCTAGAAGAAGGTAGATAAGACTAATACGGCAAATTGTGAACAGTTGTTGAATCAGGGTGGTGGGTATACAGATAATCCCTTATTTTTTCAACTTTTTTATATGTTTGAAAACTTTTATAGTATAAGTTCCAATTGAAAAAGAAAAAAAAAAAAGGCTTGGCAGAAGCTGTTCTATTTAAATGGAGGCCCTAAAGAAAGGGCACAGAGCTCTCATTGCTGCCCCTCCTTGGATCTCTCCAAAACAACAAAGTTCCAGCAAGACAGAACTTTCTTCAGTTTCTCTCATATTCTGTGAGACTTAGGTCTAGAACACCACACCCCTTTCCAACTTGGCTAACTCCTACACATCCTTCAAATCTGAGCTTAACTATGATTCACTCCACATATAATCTTGAATACCCACTTACATATTCAGAGGTAGTAAAGATAGAACTGGACAGTTCATGAACTTGGAGTCTAATTAGTGACTCTCTAGGCAACCACCCAAGATGTCCGTGTCTGCGGTCGAGTACGACTCCTATAGGTTACTTGGCCCTCTGGACCTCTCGCTTGTCATACTCACTTGTAAATGTTCACTTCTCTAATTGTTTACTCTGGAAACCACTCAAGGAGTGGCTATATTTTCTTGCTCTCCACTGAATGAGCAGCACCTAGCAGAGTGTTTGGCACATGATTGGGCTCAGAATAAAATTTTTGAAAGAACGAAGAAATGAAGGAATGCTTTAAAATATTTTGAGCTTTACCAAAAAACAGGAGATGGGTTTCCCTGTGGAACATTTTGAGGGGTTCCCCTTTCCCAAATTTAAAAATGATGCTTACATTCATTGAGCCCTTGTTCCAGGCCCTGGATTAGGTGTCCGAAGACATAGGGTATCTCTGAGGACACCTGTCGGATTATTTATTGAGAATAAAGTTCCTACTTCAGCAAGAATATGAAGATTTTTAAAGGATTATTTAAAGGGGATAATTTAAAGAGGATTATTGCAACATATGACTGATTTGCTTTCTCGAAAAGACCCAAAGAGCATTCTCAATTTACCGTGTGCTGGAATGGAAGTTGGTTGATTCCTCTCCAGTTTCAGGAACGGGATCCTTTGCTCCACCCTCTTGAATTACTAAATCCTGAAGAAGCCTAGAATACATAATATATGGTAAGAGGGATGAGGTCGCAAAAACCTCCCAGCAGCTGTAGTCGTGGCCGAGTGGTCAAGGCGATGGACTAGAAATCCATTGGGGTCTCCCCGCGCAGGTTCGAATCCTGCCGACTACGACAGGTCACTTTTTTACACATTTGCACCTTCTCCACTCAGTGTAACATCTTCGATTACAGTCTACTTTTAGACATATTAAACATTCCTTCAGACTTTTTCAAGTTACATCAAAATGGAGTTCTTATTGGCCACGAAGGAATCATACTGTGTGAGTGAACAAAAGCAAAGGAACCAACAGAACTCTTTTGTTGGGGGGGGGGGGAACACCTCTTTTATTTGAATTCTAAGATTTGGGGGTTGGAAATCCTGATAATAGGAAAAAAGAAAGTTGTAAGAAAAGATTTCACACATTCATATTTAGAGCAACATAGCAAATTCACTACATCCTTTTTCTATAAGTATAAATTATAAGGGTGTGTGTGGGCCAGTGGCGCAATGGATAACGCGTCTGACTACGGATCAGAAGATTCCAGGTTCGACTCCTGGCTGGCTCGTTACTTTGGTTGTCCTCTTTGAGGTCCCCAATTCTCATTTTTTTACGTCACCATAATTATACATATAAATTTTATTGTCAAAACAATAAAATTTGTAATATCATTTTACACAAAGTGACAAAAATGGTAACAATACGGTCACTGGTGATAGTTCTCTACTCTTTTCTTAGATATGTAAATTTTCTTTAAACCACATCATTAAATTGATTGTTTTCAAAATTGACTATTCCTCACATTAGATGATAAAAACTTACAAGAAGGAAGGCCTTTCAAATGCATCATTCCTTGAAAGTAAAGATTGGGAGTTTTGCAAAAAGAGTATTTCTAATTACCAATTTTTTTCCCTCTTTTTTTCAAGATGTACTTTTTCAGAACAGTTTTAGGTTCACAGCAAAACGGAGAGGAAGGTAACACATGCACAGCTCCCCACTTCCCATTATCAACATCTGCCACCAGAGTGACACATTTGTTACAATTGATGAAGCTACTCTGACACATTGTAATCACCCAAAGTTTATAGAGTACATTACAGTTCGCCCTTGGTGTTATAGTTCTGTGGGTCTGGGCAAATGTAGGGTGACATGTATTCATCGTTACAGTATCACGCAGTGTATTTTCACTGCCCCTCCCCTCATCGTCTGTGTTCTCTGGGCTCTGCCTATTCATCCCATCCCTCCCACCCCCTCCAGTCTCTGACAACCACTGATCATTCAGGGTCTCACCACAGTTTGGGCTTTTTCAGAATGTCATATATTTGGAATTACATAAGGTATAGCCTCTCAATTTGGCTTCTTTTACTTAGTAATACGCATTTAAGGCTTCTCCATGTCGTCTAATGGCTTAATACCTCATTTCTTTCTAATGCTGAATAATATCTCATTAACTGGGTGGATCACAATTTATTCATCCATTCACCAAGGGTGTCTTGGTGGCTTCCAAGTTTAGGCAGTTACAAATAAGCAGCTATAAACATCTGGGTTCAGGTTTTGGCATGGACATATATTTCAACTCCTTTGGGCAAATAACGAAGAGTGCCAACTGCTGGGTTGAAAGGTAAGAGTATGTTGAATTTTGTAAGGAACTGGCAAACTGTCTTCTCCCGTGCTCCACATCCTTGCCAGCCTTTGATATCAGTGTTCTGGATTTTGAACATTCTACAAGAGGTGTTGTGGTGTCTCACTGTTGTTTTATTTTTCATTTCTCTCATGACCTATGATGTGGAGCACCTTTTCATATGTTAATAAAACATGCCAATGGGCTCATCAGACACCCCCGAAGAGCTATAGATGGCATATTGCAAATTTTGTTAGGTTCTTATTTCTATCCTTTTGACATAGACATAATTTAAAGAATCAAACTTTTCACAAGATATGTAACAAGAATTAATCTCAATTTTTTCTTTCCTGCTCCACGTGCTAAAAAGTAGACTGCTTTGGGAAGAAAAAAGCAACTTCTCATAGCAGAGGATGGTTTCGATCCATCGACCTCTGGGTTATGGGCCCAGCACGCTTCCGCTGCGCCACTCTGCTGCCAAGAGTGATGTCCCCATAGTTAATATTCAGGCCGTTTCTCTTTTGTCTCCTCTCTCCTTCCCCCTCCCTTTTTCCTTTAATCTGTAGAAATAAAAAATGGGTTCTCATTTTTCCCTTCAGAGTAGTGATTTCTCTTTTGTAATGAGGTAGTACCCTGCCTGAATGAACTCCCGAAAGAAGGGTTAAGAAAAAATGGAAAAAGCTTACTGCGGATCGGTTTCCAAGGCATGCTTAGCTGGGACATCTGTCACGGCGCGCTGGGTGACTGTACATTGTAGCACAATGCCTGCTGATATCCCAAATGCCGCGTCTTAAACCTGTTACACAAAATAATAGATGCTGATGATGTAAATGTGCTTTTCTTTTCTTCCGGGCTGTAACCCGATCATTCATAATCTGTTGATGGGGGGCAGAAGTCTGGAACCCCAAGTGAGAGCAAGACACAAGTTCCTGCACATAATCTTGACACAGAGTTTTAGGGGGTTCAAGGAACTTCTAGCCTAGGAGGCTAACTTTCTCTCATTCTCTGTAGTCTTCAGTTTGACAAAACTGTGTTCGGGTTTTTTGCCTTTGGAAAGGAACTGACCTCTTTTGAGGTTTGAAGTGGTAAGGAATCCCAGAGAGCCAAGAGTGGGCTGGAGAGGGGATCTCTCCTGCCTGGAAAAGCTGACCCAGGTGTGGAGCAGGTGAGCTAAGGTCACCTGCTAGAAGCAGACTAGTTGTCTGAGATCTGCTAAGGTTCAGAGGCTTAGAAAGACACATGGATGAAGAGATAGGTCTGCGAGCTCAGAAGTGAGCGTGGAGGGAAGGCGGGGAGTGTAGGGATTATTAATAGACGAGTTGGTGAAAAGTGAAATTCAGATCATTTGCAACGTTCTGAAAAAGAACGTCATTAAAAGAGTGAAAATATCTCTATGGGTTCCCCCCGAAAAAGCCCAAAGATACAATGCCGACATTGTATGCTACCAATTATTTATTTTTTAAAGGTATTTAAATGAGGGCGGCCAACGTGGGAGAAAGCACCTCTCTTTCTTCTTACGTATCACTTCCAAGACCAGGACCTTCCCCCGGTGCTAAAACTACTGACCCCGACGTGATTTGAACACGCAACCTTCTGATCTGGAGTCAGACGCGCTACCGTTGCGCCACGAGGTCCCCGAGGATGCCCCTGATTTCTTTACCTGTCAGCCTGATCCCTGAAATTAATCCTCTGCCCGCGGTGAAGACCATGCAGGTGAATAAATATAATGCCTGCCTGCCTCCTGGATCAAAATGCTGTCCCTCCGAGCGCTCCCCGATTCTGTCTCCCAACTGCTTCTATTGATAGCCCTACCGGTCCTATTTCATTCCTGATTTTCTCCAGATACATTAAAAAAAATATATTTGGGGGAGTTTCGTTGTTTTTTGTCTTTTTAGAAAAATGGATATTTTGTCTTTTTAGAAATATGGCTATTTATTGAAGGGCGGTCGCTCTGGAGTGGCGCGGAGGTAGGGGAGGTAGCAAAGAAAAATTGTGTGTCCTCTTGCCCGCCAGTCAAGGCGACCGGGACGGGGTTCGAATTCGTTTCCCGAGCGTAGATTGCAGCTGGTGCGGAAGGAGGTGGAGGCCGGGCTGCGCGCTGTGACCCGCGCCGCATCCTCCCCGGGCCAGATCCGCAGCTCCCCACACCCTCTGCTCTCCGAGAGTCTTCCAGGATCTGATCACGGACCTCCGACTGACCCCGAAAAGAGCAAGGAATCTTCTGCGTGAGCCAGTAGGCGCTTGTGGCCCGTGGTTTGGCCGCTAAGAGCGCGGGTCTTGGGACCTGGAGAGCCGGGCTTTCGAGTGTCGGGGAAACTGTTCCCGGAACCTGACATCAGGCCGACCGCCTCCTCAAACGGTGAGAGGTCTCTTCGAACCCCTAGGAAAGGGTCTTCCGAAAAGTGATCTGTTGTAAAACTGACACATCTTTTTCCGGAAATTGGGGTTTCCCTTTCTTAATCTTGGAAAAATCGGTCCAGAGCCCAGGGGTCCTGGTGGGAATTGCAAAGGAACGTAGATGCTGGCGTGAAGGAGTGTGTTTGACCTTGGCAGGTACAGAGGAGCCTTGGCAGCTTATATGCGGGTGTTTGCTTGTAGTCACTCTGGGGGGTGGTGCGGCGAGGTTAGGGACCTGGGGGAGGGACGTGATGGAGGTGGGATGAACCGGCCTTTCCGAAAGTAAACCACCAAAGGTTTGGGAGAATCTGAGGCCCCTTGCCAAAAAATGGGTGCACAGGTGTGCTGCAGCTGGAGAATTCAGTGTGATCATTGTTGGCCGAGCGTTGTAATTTATACTTTCCTCACCTACCTGTAAAATGGGGGTAATAGTAGTAGCGCCTGCCTCCTAGGATTGCATTCCTCCGTAGTATGTGCTCTAAGTGAGTTTTATATATTTATACATGTTTAGAATGATTTCTACCGGGTTCACCATAAGCCCCCAACTACGGTAGGTGGGGTGTCTGCTGTCTCAGTGGAGAAAGCATGCAGCTCATGATCTCTGGGTTGTGAGTTCAAACCCCATGGCAGGTGTAGAGCTTATTAAATAAGTAGATAAACTTTAAATAAATGTCAGTGTAACTACTATCACTCTAAAGCTTGGTGCAATTCTTTTAAGTAACCTCTACACCCAACATGAGGCTCAAACTCACCACCCCAAGATCAAGAGTCACACCCTGCACCCACTGAGCCAGCCAGGTGTCCCTAAGGCTTGCTGAAATTCTTAAAAGCATTTGCACACATCCCCAGCCTGATTTGGCAGAGACTGTGTAAAATTTACGTTTGTCACTTGTTAGTTTCCTCCATAGATTTAGAATTTGCTGTCATCAAACAGAATGAAATGAACTGGCTTATGTCAAATGGTAAAACTATTTTTTTATAAGTAAAATTTTTAAAATTAGTGGGTTTTTTTTAAAGCTCTATATTGGAGCGGTTTGGGATAATATTTTAAAATTAAATTGTAAAAAAAAAATTAAATTGTTATTCATCCTCACTAACAATTTCCCAGAGCACCAAGCTGCTTATCTCACCCCTTGCTTTGTTTTGCTGCATGGATAGCACTTTCTTTCCCGGAGCTGGAGACCCATGATCCCAGGCCTTCCGGATTTGGTTTTGCTGATTACCCTATTGCAATCTGAGGCTTCAGGCAAGTGAGTTTTCAGGACCCCTCCAAGCCGGGGTCTTAGCACCAAATCACCCTTATAGTTTATTTTGATCTTGAGCCTCCGTTCTGATAGTTGGCTTTGTCTTTGTGTCCATGTTTTCTGCTTCTACCTAGTACCTGTTCTGGAAACTTGGATCTAGTCCTGGAGAGCTCAAGAAAGGGCCTCCGGGAATAAGCCCTTCGGTTCTGGCCAGGCCCCTCCCACAGACGGTCTCCGTCCACCATCACCCATCCGAGGACAGATTGCCACCCTATCGGGAGTGTGGCCGGGATCCAAATGTCTTTGTTCCTGTCACGGATCTCATGACTGAGATCTTCACACCCTCTTTGACAAGATACCTTGCTGAAGTCTCCTGACTGCTCACCTGGACACAGACCCCCATCGGCTACCACCTCCTCTGAGTTGGCTGGATTCTCTCCTGATTTCTGCGGCCAGCCACCCTCAAGCCTCCTCCACTGGCTAAGCAGGCCAAGTTTCAAGCTGCCTCTGCCGTGTCAACGTAAATTTGTGTTTGAGGTAGAAATCAGAGGTCAAGTGTAATTATGTGTGTTTAAAACCTAATTAAAAGATTCATATCCATTATGGTGGTTATTACCAAAAAAGAAAGACAAAGAACAATGGGTGTTGGCAAGATATGGACAAATTGGAACGCTTTTGCATTGCTGGTGGAAATGTTCAATGAAGCAACCACTGTGGAAAACAGTATGTGTGTTTCTCGAGAAATTAAACATAGACTCACCATACAGTCCAGCAATTTTACTTCGGGGTGTATAATCAAAAAGGTTGAAAGCAGGGACTCAGACAGACACTGAACTTGTGGTATTTTACTGGAGAAATCCACTTACATGAGGGTTCCTAGCATAGTCAAATTCAGAGACAGAAGGTAGAATGGTGGTCACAGGGACTGAGGGGGGGAATGAGGAGTTCTTGATTAATGGGGACAGAGTTTTAGTTTAAGATGATATCAAGTCCTGGAGATGGATGGTGGTGATGCTTTCACAACAATGTCATTGCTCTTCTTGCCACTGAATTTACACTTAAAAATTGTTAAAATGGAAAACTGGGTTAAGTATATTTCACTATAATAAAAAGATAACGACAAAACTCATTAAAAGAGAAAGACAGAGGGACAGACATAAGGAGGAACTGGAGGTTAGAAAAGACAGCCGCAGAGGGGCAACATGATGACTGTTCACTGTCCCTTTTTTGGGTGTGGAAAAATGACCACTGGTGGGTGTGTTGTGGGTAAGGTTGGCACCTCCCCCACACCCCCTTCCTCTCTGTGCTCTTTTCCTGCCACAGTGGCTTCAGTAAGGGAAAAGCACAGAAATTTCTTTGAGGATGGAGGCGATGTCCTCTTCACCCTTCCTTCCTTAGCGCATCTCCTTAAAAATACAATATGTTCAATATGAGGTCACACTTTCTGATTTTACAATGCGGGGCTGTAAATTGGTACCACAGAAATGAACTCAGGAGTCTCTCATGAGCTATCCAAGAGATACAAGGTGCATCCTTCATCTTCCATCTCGGGGAAGTAGAACTTTCAATGGATACATTTTACCAGGTAAATTACTCTTAACAATATAAATGAGTGTGAATTCTTTGCAGGCTTTGTAGCCACTTTTGTGCTACCTTATACACCTGTAAACGTGATAATGTTTAAGTAAGTCATAAATTGGATTCTCTCTTCTAATTGGTATAGAGATATCTTTTGTTGGCAGGGTTAGTTCATTTCCTCAATATCTCCCTGCTCCAGGCTGGCCCCACCTCAGGGCCTTTGCACTTGCTGTTCCCGCTGTCTGGGCTGTTCTTTCATCAGATTTTTTCACGGCATGTCCCCTCATTTTGAGGTCTTTGTCAGCTTCCCCCTCCACTCTTACCAAAGCTCCCTCTCTCTACATTTCTTTTCCTTGCTTTCTTGTTCTCTGGAGTAATTAACAGCATCTAGTGTACTATATGTTTTATTGTATATGTATAATGTATACATATACAATATATATAGTAAATGTATATAAACAAATGTATATAAACATATACAATATATATAATGTAAATGTATAAAACAATAAATGTTTTATACATTTATTTATTACCTATCAAAACTAACTAAATTAAAAGGCAAGGCACAGCCACTTTAGGGCTCTGTGTGGGAGGTCCGCTTGCCCTCCGCACTGTATGTTCCCATGGGTTACCACACCCCCTTCCCACCATACTTCGCCTCACCCGCACAAGTGAGAACTCTTCATCCTCCAAATGAGATACAATTCCGAGTAAACAGGGAGCCCCCACATTAACTCCGGAGTCTGTGGCCCACAGCATCCAAACAGATGCACGCGATCTTCTAATTCTATTACAACGTTCTTGCCAGCAAAACCCTTGTCTTTCAGTTCTCAGGATCCCCATGGTGCGTAGCCCTTGGCTTGTGCGTTGCCAGGACCCTCCTCTGACCTCTGGGGCTTGCTCTCCGGCGCGGGGCGCGTGCAGACACACGCGGCGGCCACTAGGGGGCGGAGAAGCCTAAAGATGACCACGTGGGACCGGAACCGAGGGAGAGGCGGTAAGAGGGGAGGAAGCCAGGGAAGGAGAGGGGCCCCTGGAGGTCCACAGAAGAGGCAAACAAGAGGTGAGCAGGGGAGGGGGAAGCGAGTTATTGGGGAGGAAACGTAACTGTCTGGGTGGCAGTTAGGATACTTCACATCTGTTAAAGATGAAAAATCCAACTAAGTAAATTTGAAGACCTAATTAGCAATATTGAGCGAGCCCTGAACTGGCAGCTTCCATCTAGTAAGTAGAGGGGGGGCTAGGAGGGGCTCTATTAAAAAAAAAAAAAGTGGGAGGGAGGGAGGCTTTTATAGAAAGGAAGGTGGGGCAAAGAGGTTATTAGCAAAAGA
>JAQQSY010003854.1:0-12688 GCA_028646535.1 Procyon lotor
GGTTCTCGTGATTATCAGCCCCTGCTTCTTCCAGGTTCTGTCGTCCTTGGTTTGGGTGATAGCTGGTCTCAGCTTTGGGGCCCTTGGCCCCTTTCCTGCTTAGCTCACGACTTGACATGAGTGACTCCATCTTGCTCTCTCCCCAGGGCCAGAGGGATCGGGAAGCCATTGCTCCCCTCCGCTCTGGTTGTTTATTTAGCACTTACTTTACTCAGCGGAAGCACAACTCACCCGACAGCAATCCCCACCGAAGCAGAGATCCCCGCGGGTGACTCAGGCCCTGCCAGAGGGGCGCAGAGTTCTTACCGGACCCGGAGCACCGGGCACAAGGAACTTCAGCCGCGGTCTGCGAGACAGCCAGACCGGTCCTTCGGGCGGGGGGACGCAAGCGAATCCTCACAGCCCTAGAAGTTTTCCCGCGGGCAGCCACGCGGGGCGCCGACCCCGGCCCGGCCGCCTCCCCGGGACGCGGCGGGCGCTGGAACAAAGGGCACCCGGCGGCGGCGGCGGCGGCGCGGGCCGGGGCGGAGGCTCGGGGCGGGGGCGGAAAGTGGGAGAGGAGGCCGGGCCGGCCGAGGGCACCCGGCGCGCTTCCGCCGGCCGCGCCGCGCACGCCGCGGTAAATGGGAGGCTCGGCCGGCAGGGGCGGGGGCCGCGCAGCCGGGGAGTTTCAGGAACTGGAGGAGCGGGCGGCGGCCGGAGTCGCCGAGCGCCCAGCGGCGGGGCCTGAGCGCCGAGACTCGGGGCCGAGGCGGAGCCGCCGCCGCCACCGCCGTCGCCGCCGCCGCCGCCGCGCCGGGGCCCAGCCGTAGCCGTAGCCGTAGCCGTAGCCGCCGCCGCCGCCGCCGCCGCCGCCGCCCTCGCCCGCCTCGGGCCGACAGCCGCGGCGCCGCAGAGGAGCCGGCCGTCCCGGGCCGGGGGAGCCGCCCGCCATGGCCACCAAGGTGAGGGGCGCGCGGCGCAGGCCGGGTCGGCCGCTCGGGGCCGCGGCGGCGCGGGGAGGGCCGGGGCCGGGGGCGCGGGCGGCGGCCGCGCGGCCCAGCCAGAGCCCGCCGGGCCGGTCACGCCGGGCGCGGGGGCTCGGCTCGCGGCGCGAGAGGGTCCCGGGCCGGGGACCCCCGGACGCCAGCGGCGCCGTCTGCAAAGTTTGCGCCGGAGCGTGGGCTGCGGCCGGGCCGGAGCGAGGGAAAGTTCCCGCAGCCGCGGAGCTCGCTCGGGGGAGCCGCCCGGCCCCCGGGATTCCCGGGTCCTGCCCCGAGTGGCGGCCGCTGCCCGGCGCCGCCGCGGGGAGCGCCCCTCCTTCCGCCGGAGGGTGGGACCCCAGCCGCTTTTGGGGGGGCCCGAGCCCCGCCGGGGAGAACGGGGCGTTTCAAATGACGGCCCCGCGCTCCCGCTTGCGGGACGAGGCGTATTGAACACCCCGCGCCGCCACTTCCTTCATTTTTCTTGTTGGTTTTTTTTTTTTTTTTTCTTTTGTTTTCATACCTTTTCGATTTGAATGGTATTTCCAGCGTGAGGAAAATAGAAAGAGGGAAATGACTGTGCTTTCAGTAACGAGTTTGCTTGAAAAAAGGCCCAGGCCCGAATTACGTGGTGGAACTTTGACTCGAGCTTGGTAATTGGCCAGGAGTGGTGGTTTGCTTATTTTAGGGGATTGTTCGTGGCATCGGCGGTCACCCTTTGCTACCTGAGCGTGCCGGAGCCACCCTCCCCCGCCTGCCTCTCCTGGGGCGTTTTCTTCAGTTCTTCATACAAAGTAGTAACCGGGCAAGTCTCAGTCACAGAGGACTCCTGGTAGGAGACTCTTCCTAGAGCCAGCGAGGTGGTTTGAGGAATGGCTTGATTTTTGCAAATAGTTTTTGTGATGTCGCCTTCATACAGCACCGACACCCTCTTCCATATTTATGTTTGAAATCTCTGAGCTTTTGGGTTGGCTGAAACCTTAGTTGTTGTTGTTGGGTTTTTGTTTTGGGATCAGGGGTAATTTAGCAAAGGGTATATACCGTTTGAAATCCCTTTGAAAGATCAGATTGATGTCATTCCAGTCTCTTACGATTTGTGCTCTGAATCTGCAGAGGTGCAGTGTTTATTTTTTTAGAACATGGAGATTTTCCTCCAGGGAACCTGTCGTCTGCTGTTACTGAAATAATTACCCGCTTGTTAATACATTATTGGCTGTGCTCTTCCTTGGTGTTGTTAGATGTGGCCACTCGGTACCTTTTTAACATAGATAATTTTGTGTTGATCTTTTTAAAAACAAAACTCAAGCCAAGGATCTCTAAGGAAATTTGATTTTGAGTTTGTTGGCAAACATTCCAGAAATGACCAATTACACGTCCTATTTTGCTCTCCTCTTGCAACCTTAAAAGCTGTTTGTGGCAGATGTGTGTTCAGTGGAGGTCAGCGTTGTGGTGTTTTGCACTCTGATCCAATGGCGTGTTACCTGTACCCTCCTTTCAATAGGACCCAGCTCAGCAATGAGCGGGGTATAGATAATGAAAACTTGATTGCATAGTTAATACTGAACTTAAGTTTTTCTGTGAAGTTGAAAAGGACCGTGATCCTTGTACTACACTTGAATTGCATGTGTCCTCACTAAACCAAGCCTTAAAGCACGTGAAAGCACGTCCTACCTTCTTACCTACCCTGCTCAGGAGGCAAATTCCCGTGATTCCAAGTCTCCGTCTCCTTTCTAATCACTCTGCCACATGGTATTCATCTCCACATTCACATGATGACAAGCCACTTCCAACTGAAAAAGGAAAGGAAGAGCAGAGAAACACTTGCTAAAAGAGGACCCTAACTCGGTTTTCTGGTCTTCCAACTTCCTGGGGATCCTTGTGTCAAACCAGTGTTAGTTTTTTTTTAATGTTACCAGGGAGGAAAGTTGTCCTTGTTTTCCTCCCCCCTGCAACCACACCCCTGCCTTTGCTGACATCTGAGTAGTTTGGGGTTTTTCCTTTCCTTGCTTTAATTGGGTAGGTGGTGAGAACACACTTAGTAAAAAACTTCTAACTTTTTTTGAAATTTCAGATTCTGTGGCACTCGGCCTCTGGCTGCAAGCCTCCAGTGATGAAAAATAAACACAGTATCTGGCTGGGTTAGGTGGTGTTGAGTTTCCCTTTGAATTTACCAGAGACCGGCCTCAGTTCTTTTCAGAACTAATTTTCTTATGTATTGCCCTGATGTATTTTTACGAAGACTGTCAGTGGTTTTTAAAATCTGCTATGTTCCCAATAGAAAGAAATTATCTTTTAGAAGAAAATCTTTAATTGGGCAGTTCTTCACCGTCAAAGAAAGTTAATCAGTAACTGCACATTTTAAAGGGATTATCTTCTTTGTTTCTAATCACTGTTCCGGAAGATGCTGAATTCAGTTGTAAGTAAGTACGTTATTCTGACTACAGGCTTATCTTGCTTAACAAATACAGTGCAGGGCTAAATATACCTGTAAAGTCTTGGCTTCTAGTGAAAACCTCAGAAGGTTGTATTTTATCACAATCCTATGGATTTAGGAGTAAATTAAGTTTTATTTCTTACATCTTGGGAAAGAAAAAATTTTTTTGGCCCACATATAGCAAAAGGAGCATGAAAATTGTTAATGGAAGTTAATCCATGGCTAGATAATTTAGCTCTAATTTCCATGTCAGAGTTAACCTTTGGTAACTAGTTGGTTCCTTTTGTGCTTACATAGTCACTTTTAGGAGTAATAATTTTTTTAAAAAAATATTTATTTGAGAGAGAGAGAGAGAGAGAAAATGAGAGAGAGGAAGCATGAGAGGGGAGGGGGTCAGAGGGAGAAGCAGACTCCCCATTGAGCCAGGAGCCAGCCTGATATGGGCGGGACTCGATCCTGGGACTTCAGGATTTTGACCTGAGCCGAAAGCAGTTGTTTAACCAACTGAGCCACCCAGGAGCCCTAGGAGTTATCATTTTAAGGAGATTCTGGGAGTTCCAGATGCACTTTTTTTTTTTCTTTCTATTTCCAATATCTAAAGTGAAATATTTGTGATAGTGCTTGGTTGAATTGAGTGGGTGTGGAGTATTGAAAATACTGGTAGGAAATGAGTGACTTGCTCAGGACTGTCCTGTGCATTAGTGAGAATAGTAGAAAGCGTATTTTATAGTCTCTTCTGAGCAAAATCCTCTTTATTTGAGTGAAAGAATAGAATTCTTTCTATTCAAATCCAACATTAAGCCTTAAAGATTAACGGTGGATTTGATTGTTTTTTAAAAAATTTAGAAAATGCTAACTATTCAATTCTGTATAAAAGTAAGTTTTAAACGTCTTAATAAATAGAATATCTGGACACTATTTGTATAGTCCCCAAAATTCTGATAGTAGAAAGGCCAACCATGTTCTTATTGAGAAAGGAATAGATGACAAAGCAAAAAATTTTTGCAAACTTTTCCACTGCCTCCTGTTTTTGTGTTGACCATCTGAAAATTATAATTTTACTTTGATTGCCCACCTAAACCTTTTTAACTTCACCTGTACTGTTCTATTCTTTTCCGGAAGGCTGTTCTCTCGTCTCTTCTCTCCAGATAAAACCCCCCCCCCCTTTTCTTTTTTAACACATTATATTTCAGCTCAGAGCATCCTTTCCTCCGGAAAGCCTTTCCTCTCCCCTCCCCCACCCCACCCCCACCGCCGCCTGCCCCCTTCTGTTACAGGGTCACATAGTATGTCCGGGCTGCCATTTTACACGTTTTTGCATCTATTGGCTGTGTCCTGTAGGATGCTCTCAGCCCAGGGAGGCTGGGACTGTGTGCGTCTGCTCACCTTTGATTCCTCTGTGAGTGGCACAGGCGAGGCTCTTGATAAACTGTTACTACATGAATGAATGTTGAATTTTCTTGTCTGGGTTCCTTGCTGTCCAGTTTGAAAGTGCAAAATATATTCCAGGGAGATCAGTGACCACTAAGAAAACTTTCTCCAACTGTAAACTGTCATTCATTTTGTTGTGCACTTTTTAAAAAAACATTTTTAAAATTTATTTGACACACAAGTAGGCAGAGCGGCAGGCATGGGGAGAGAGCGAGGGAGAGGGAGAGGGAGAGGAAGGCTCCCCACTGAGCAGGGAGCCCCGATGTGGGGCTCAGTCCCAGGACCTTGAGATCATGACCTGAGGCGAAGGCAGATGGTTAACCGACTGAGCCACCCAGGCACCCCTAATTGTGTGTTAGTAAATTTTTCCTTTTTAAGTATACATGCACAATGGAAAATATACATCTACAGTTTAGAAATCTTTTTTAAATCTGACAATTCAGGGGCACCTGGGTGGCTCAGTGGGTTAAAGCCTCTGCCTTTGGCCCAGGTCATGGTCTCAGGGTCCTGGAATTAAGCTCCATGTCGGGCTCTCTGCTCAGTAGGGAGCCTGCTTCCCCCTGTCTCTCTGCCTGCCTCTCTGCCTACTTGTGATCTCTCTCTCTCTCTCTCTGTCAAATAAATAAAAAATTAAAAGAAAAATCTAATAATTCACTTTTGCTAATGAGAAATTGGTTCTTCTGTTTTCGGGTACTTGAAACAAACCTCATACTTCTGAGACTTTAACCCATGATTCTTAGAAGTGTGTTTGATTTCCAAAAGTATAGGGTGTTGCTATTGATCTTTTTGTTAATGATTTCTAACTTAACTGCATAGTGAACAGGGATTCTGATTGTAGTCATTCTATACCTGAAAATTAGTTGAGGCTAATTTTGTACCTCTCCTATAGTCTGCTTCATAAATGTGCGTCCTGTTCGTAAGAATACGTATATCCCCTAATCAATGTGTGTGTTCTGTGTATGACCGTTTGATTGAATTTATTAATTATGTTGTTGATGTCTGTATCCTTACAAACTCTACCTGATCTGTTGTATCTAGCTGATCTTTTGTCTACTTGATGGAGATGTTAATTAAGATGGTGTTTTAAAAAAACTTCTCTAAGTTTAGGGCGCTAGGGCGCCTGGGTGGCTCAGTCCATTAAGCATCTGCCTTCAGCTCAGGTCATGATCCCGGGGTCCTGGGTTCAAGCCCTGAGTTAGGCTCCCTGCTCAGTGGGGAGCGTGCTTCTCCCTCTCCCTCTCCCACTGTCCCCCACCCCCATGCACTCCCTCTCAAAAAAAATAAAATCTTTAAAAAAAAATTTCTCTAAGTTTTGAAGTAGTATCATCTTCCAGGTGAATTGAACTTTTTATCAGTATGAAGGGACCCTTTTTATCCTCAGTGTGTTTTTTCCTAAGGACAGTTTTGTCTAAAGTTAATGTGGTTTCACTAGCTTCCTTTGGCAAATATTTGCCTGGTATAGAAAAGCTTATAGCTGAATTTAACCTTTTTATCTGGTCTGGTGATCGTTGTGACTAGAGAGTTTTGTCTGCTTTTATTTGTGTTTACTGATGTGTTTGGATTTCTGGCTACCATCTTATGGACTAAATGAGGATTTTTTTCTCCTTTTCCTTTTATTTTACCCGTCCCCCTCCCCAACTGTTTGGAAGGTTTGTCCTATATGTCAGTTTTTTCCCAGTGGTTATCATAAGCATATATGTTACCATCTCTAAGTTAAAGTTTGAAGTTACTCACCATCATTACCTTCCTTCTGAATTACAAAAAGGTCTTAAGATACTTTCTCCAATCATGTGTCCCAATATGGTCAGTTACTGCCCCAGTATGGTAATTCTGTCTTTTCCACCAAAAATTAGACATTCTTTTTATTTTTTTATAGAGCTAATGTTTATTTAGATTTAATTGGATTTTACCATATCTTTGCTTACTATTTCTGTTTACATTCCCGTCCTCCTTTCTGGGATAATCTTCCTTCTGGTTAAAATGGATTCTTTGGAATTTCCATTGGGGAAGGTTTGTTGTTGCTAAATCTTTTGTGTGTGGAAATGTATTTTTGCCTTATGCTTGAAAGATAGGTTTCTAGGTTGACAGTGTTTTCTCTCAGCATATTTACAGGTGGTGTTCCTCTGTCTTCTTTGTGCTCTCCGAGTTACTCCTAAGAAGTTACTGGTCTCATGTTCCTTTAAAATGGCCTGACTCCTCTCTCTGCCTGTTTTTAAGACCTTCTGGGTAGCATTCCTACCTTGCAGTGTTACCTCAGTCCCTCCATGCGTTGGGTGGTATTGACATCGCTTGAACTTTATTGGATGTGCTGGCTCTGGAGGATGAGAATTTCAGTAGTTCTAGAGCAGTGCATGCAGTTTGTGGAACTTCCTGTGACCATGGAAATATTCTGCATCTGTGCAGCCCCGCATGGCAGCTGCCTGCCACATGTGGCTAACGAGAATTTGAAATGTGGTTAGTGTGACTGAGGAACTGTTTTAAATTTTAAACTGAATAGCCACACGTGGCTAATGGCTGCCATGGTGGGGCGTGCTGTTGGAGAGGGTTCCCAGACATGATTATTTCACGAACATACCTCATCCCCATTCTCTTTCTCTGGAACTCAAATTAGCATGACGGGGTCCCACAGACCCCTGACTTCTTACTTCCAGCCTGCCATGTTCTTTCTCTTTGTGCTGCCTTCCAGATCTTTCTTTGGCTCTTACCTTTGGTTCACTACTCTTTCTTTGGGCCTCATCTGCTCTTTTATCCATTACTTTTATTTCAGTTTTATTCTGTTTTTAGAAATTATATTTGGTTCTCTTTCAAATCTGCTTGGTCATTTATAGTCTCACTCTTTGCGCATACGTTTAAGCTTCTGTTAAGCATAGTAAACATTTATAGTTTGTGTCTTTTCTGGTGTCTGCTTTCTAACTCAGCCGTCTGTGTCTGCTCACTCTTACTCGTGGTGCCTTGTTTTCTTGTGTGTTGTGTATGTTTGTGTTTTTTGTTGTTTTGTTTTGTTTTTTCTCCTGTGAGTTGCTCATTTTCTTTGGATCCTCCCCTGAGGGAATTTTGATACCCAGATTGAAGCCATTGTCTTCCAGGGGGAGTTTGTCCTCACTTAGTCTCCTGGGGACATTACGTTCTTGGGGCAACTGTAACTAATTCCTGCCTCTGTTCTTCCAGCCATCCTGGGAGCAGAAATACCTTGGATGTCTGGGGGAAATCTCCCTTATTCCTTTACTCGGGGTCAATGATAAAACAGTTTCCTTGCTGCCCACTTTGGAATGACAGATTTTCTCTTTTCCCCTTATACTGAAGTCCTTTTGGGGTGCCAGTGTCTAGCTTAACACAGACATCTCTCTGTCCTACCTCTCCCAGTACGCCTTCAGCATACGGACTCGAACTCGGGGTCTCTGGAGCCTCAAACTCAGGGTCTGGAGCAGACTCCTAGTGTGGAATCCTGTCTCAGCACATGTCTTTCTCCCAGGGTTTCTGTTCTGATTCCTCTGTGACCTCTAGAGACTTTGCTTTTATGCTGACTCAGCAATGTGTTTTAAAAGAGGTGTGTGTGTGTGTGTGTGTGTGTGTCTTTTACTTTTAGTATTTTATTTAGCACTTTAGTCTGGTGGAGGTTCAGGGTATTGACCTGTCATGTGTACTGGAACAAAATCCAAGTCAGAGCTTTTTTTTTTTTTTTAAGATTTGTTTATTTGAGAGAGCATGCGCATGGGTGTGCGCACGTGGGGGGTGGGAGAGAGGGAGAGAGGATCCTCAAGCAGGATCCCTGCTTACTGTGTAGAGCTCATCGTGGGGCTTGATCTCAGGACCCCGAGATCATAACCGGAACCAAAATCAGGAGTCAGACACTTAAAGGACTGAGCCATTCAGGTGCCATCCCAAGTCATAGCATTCTTTTTTCTTTCTTTTTTTTTTTTTAGATTTTTATTTATTTATTTGACGAGAGAGAGGAGAGAGGGAGAGATAGAGCAAGCGAGCTCAAGCAGGGGGAGCAGCAGGCAAAGGGAGAGGGAGAAGCAGGGGGGCTCCATCCCAGGACTTTGGGATCATGACCTAAGCTGAACGCGGATGCTTCACCTCAGAACCACCCAGGTGCCCCGAGTCATAGAATTCTCTATAACAGACGATACGGTGAAGGAAGGGAATATGTGCACACATAGAACCGATTTCTTCTTTGGAGGGAAAAGGGTGAAAAAGCAAGGTAGTTTACGCATTTTAGTGGAAACTAGACCTTAAGTCAAGTGATCAAAATAACAAGACCGTGGGCATATTTGACTTTCCAGTTGGGGTTTCTTTTCTTCCCTACCCCCCTTGTTGACTATTAAATGCACATGATGGGTTTAGCCCTACTTATTCATTTTTAGATATTGTAAATACAGTGCTTGAGGATGTTACTCAGTATGACTCAATTCTTCTAAGCTATTTTTAGTTTCTGAAAATGGAGTCATACTGTATCATTACCTGCAGAGGCAGGAGGCAAAATCACCTGTTGGTGGTGGTTCTTGACGTCAGAGAGACTTACAAACTTGACGGGTGAAAAATGCACCGTTCTTCTGGGAGCTGTTACCCATCCTCCTTCCAGGCCTCCTGCCTTTGAACTTGAATGAACTCAGTGCCAGGCCCTCCGCTGCACTTGGGATGTCTGCAGGTAGGGCCTTGTCCTGGCCTCGGAGAGTACTTCCCAGAGTTCTAGCTCCTGGACCACAGGTTTCCTCCCCAGCACAGTGGGGGCTCCTGGCACAGCTACCCCAGCTTTCTAAGGAACCGTGTCTTGAAATGTCCGGTTTTTTCTTTATTTCATGGAGTGACTTTTTACCCTTATTCTGCCACATCAGTCACTTTGAAGGTAGGTGTATGACACGTCTTGGCAGCCTGCATGGCCAGACTTCTGTCTTGTAGGACCCAAGCTGCCCAGTTCAGCAGAGACTCCTGTAGCCTCTCTATGCCTCCCTCGTGCTGGAAGGAAGGGTGCCAACATCTGGATCCTTGTCTAAGAGAGTTGACAGTCAAAAACTAACGAGCTGTTTGAAACGCACCGGTTAAATGTCAGCTTAAATGTATTCTCTAACCCAAATGCATAGAAGAAGGCTTGGCAATGTAGATCTCTGTGTTAATAAGGTTTGTCTCTCTCATGGTGGCTGCGCTCAGGACCTTCCTTTTCATCTTTCATCCTGTTTTGAATTCTCAAGATTTTGAGTAATGAGTATTTGTTGCTTTTATAATGAGGAAAACAAGTTCACTTTTTTAAAGCTTATTGTCATTAACTGGGCCCTGAACATGGATTTCCAAACTTACCCACCTTCTGTTAATTTGCTTTGAATTATACTAAGATGAAAAAAGTGTTTTTAATTAATGCTTATAAATAGTAAGTGGCACTTCAATAGAAAAATGCTAATGCATGCAAGATTACAAATGGAAACTTAAAATTTTATTTTATTTCCCGAAGCACCATATTTTCTTCTTCCACAGGGGAGAAATATGTTTTTTTTAATTTTAAAAAATAATTAAAAACTTACTGAAAAGCAGCACTGAACCAGAAGTTCTTAAAAAATTGCTGCTTTATAAATACTTTTGTAATTTTCACCGGCCTGACTGTACCCTTTCCTTCAGGAGCTTGAAGGAAGCAGAGCCTCTCACTCTCGACGCACTGGCCTGGGTTTTCATCACTTCCTGACATTCCCCACCTTCATAAGATTTTGGAATCTAGAGTTGAATTTAAGATTTCCTAGCCTATTTATTGATGTGTCAGACTCTGTCTTGTGATTTGCCCTGCTCAGTAAGTAAAGCACATTCAGTGGCCTCAAACCACCGCCCCAACCTAGAAAACCCAGAAGCTTCTAGTTTACTGATATCTGTAGTTACCTTATATTTAGTCTTAATCATTTAAAACCCAGATGATACCAAAGAATATGGAGATTGTGCTTTAAAATTCGGATATTTAAACTGCCCCTACTGTTGACCGCTGTATCTATAATATTTTAAAAACCATTCCCCTTTTTGACAAGTAAAAACATCTCATTCTGTTTCTGTAGTTAGTATTATGAAAGTACTAGGTAGATCTCTAAAATGCAAGTAGTAGAGTTCTTCAGACTCCCCTCTTTGACTCATTAGCAATCTCTGCCATGAAGAAAGATTACGGCACTGGTAATAAGCATCCTTCTGTGAAAGAAATTGGGACTCTTACTAAAGTACATGGAATTTTATGATCTATGATGGTGTTTTCGTGGCTTTAGGCACCAATGGTAGAGCCGTAGTACCCCAGCTGCATCGCAGCCCCCCCACCCAGAGAACTTGTTACATCGCAAATCCCAGAGTCTGGGATTCAGGAGGTGGGACCAGAACATGCATTTCTCCCAGTTCGCAGGTGATGCTGATGCTGCTGGTTGGGGACCACTCTGTGGAAGATGGAAAAAGAAGAGTCAGAACCCGAGTTCTGTTCTTGGTTCATCCCGAAAACCTGTAGGCTTTACAATGGGGAGGGGGGCGCACTAGCATGCCTGTGAGCAGTGAGTATGGTTTCTTGATTCGGGGACTTTTCTGACTGCTTTCAGGTGATGCTGAAAATCAGAAGATTGGTATTCTCAAGAAAAGGCTGGTTTCTGGTCAACTTGTGGTTTTCAGTAACTTCTCAGTGTCTTGTTGCTGGGTCATTTGTATTGTGTGCAGACAGGTCTCTGGTCATTATGGTGGCCAGGTAACTTCTCCTATTACTTTTAAGATTTTACTTATTTATTTGACAGAGACAGCGAGAGAGGGAGCACAAGCCGGGGGAGTGGGAGAGGGAGAAGCAGGCTCCCCATGGAGCAGGGAGCCCGACGCGGGGCTCGATCCCAGGACCCCGGAATCATGACCCGAGCTTAACAGCTGAGCCACCTGGGCGCCCCTCCTGTTGCTTTTAGTTAGCCAGAAAAGAGGTCATACAGTGTGTGTGTCATTAGACTTCACGGTAATCAGCCTTTATTTATTTGCTTTGTGTACTATGTTCCTAACGTGGCTGTGTAATGATAACACTCTCTGATTCACTAGGGTGGTTACTGTGTGAAAGAGTCCAGTTTTTAATCATTTTAGAATTCAGATAATCTATGATATTTGCATAAATCTAAGTGTTTAAAAACCTGATTTGTGTGGTATGTGCCTATTTTGTTGAATTTGAAATGCGTCAGGTTCAGTCCTCCTGTTTTCTGTTGAGGAACTAACTACCCAGGTTCCTCTGCGGCCCCCTTAAAAGCGTTAAAGAAATACAATTTTGTTAAAGAATTTATTTAAAGCAAGAGAAAGGATGAATGTAATCCCTGAACCAGAAAGTCCACTTTTGAATAATTGATTGGCCTAGGACCCAAGCACTAAGACAAAAAGGTGTGCTTTGGAGGATGCTTTATGATCGTTCCCTGACTTGCCCGTGGTATCTCTGAGAGTTAGCACCTAAGCGGACAGGTACTTAGTCTTTGTTGGCGTTTATGCCCTTCAGGGTCTTTTGTTGGATCAATAAGCAGTATATAAGTTATGGAAGGAATACATTTAATTTTCACTGTCTAATGTTAACGTTAGAATATTATTATATATAAATATATATGGGAAATGTTAAGTATGCTACCAAAAGTCAAATGCATGGGTTGTGGGGTTTTTTGGTATGTTTGTTTCATTCATCAGCCTTTACCCAGAACTTACAAATACTGTGAGTGCACAATGCGTGTATATTTTTCTTTTTTCTTTTTTTTTTTTTAATTAATTTTTATTAACATATAATGTATTATTTGCCCCGCGGTACATGTCTGTGAATCATCAGGCTTACACATTTCATAGCACTTAACAGCACATAACCTCCCCAATGTCCACAGCCCAGCCACCCTATCCCTAC